>JABUQX010018482.1:70000-75000 GCA_015478945.1 Trachelipus rathkii
GGACTACTGGGTCTCTCACCTGGTATATATAATATTTATCATATATATGCTTTATATATCTTATATATATATATATATATACTATATTATTATATTATATATTATATATATATATATATAGTATATATATATATATTATATATAGAGAGAGAGAGAGAAGAGAGAGAGAGAGAGAGAGAGAGAATTTCCACAGAGTATGTTTTTCGTGCATTAAGAAATCACTAAAAGGACAGTAGTAAGCTGGGTTAGGGTCCTGCAACAACGTTATTTATGCCTACAGAATGCCATGCATACTTGGATTTCTGGTGAATGATTACGCAGCCCATCTCAGTTCTAGGGAACCACGGGGTAGATGAAAGCTTTTCATCTATATATAATAATATAATATATATATATAATATATAATATATTATATTAATATATATATTATATATATATATATATTATATATATATAATATTAAATATTATATATTATAGATTATATATATATATATATTAATATATATTATATATATTTTAGGGTGGCAACAAGCTATGGAGGTGGAATTTTTTTTTCGTTGTATCTTCCGGGGTCCCCCCTAAAAGTTGCCAGTTGTGTAAAATAGGGGTCGGCAAACGAAAGCCCGCGAACCAAATCCGACCCTTCGCCTCTTTCCATCAGGCTCGCAGAGCTGAAATTCGGAAATGCGGTATGAACTCTGAAGTGAAGTGAATTCTCAATTTAAAAACAAATTTGCGGCAAATATGTTTTTCGGACCTTGACGCTAGTGCGTAGCAAATCTCGATCTCTCAAAATCCGTTTGAATTTGCAATCGAGAAGCTGCCTCTTAATCTTCAACTCGAAGTCATAAATCTGCAGTGTGATGACTCCCTAAAATACATATTTCGCGACAAAACACGTAAAATTTTACGCATGCCTTCCGAATGAATATGTCGAACTAAATAAATACGTACGATGCTTTATTTTGATGTTTCGCAGTACTTACCTGTGCGAAAAAAACTTTTCAAAAATGAATTACGTGAAATCTCAATATAGATCCGCTTTAACGGATGAACACTTGCAGCCTATAGGGAGCACCAGCCTGGGACCTCAGTTTGCTGAAATAAAAAAAAAAAAAAAAAAAAAAAAAAAACTTAATTCTTCTCATTAACTGGAAGTTTTTTGTTTGTTATTTAGGCTGTTATATATATATATATATATATATATATATATATAATATATATATATATCTTATATATATATAATATTATATATTATATATATATACACCAAATATATATACGTACATGTTTACATAAAAATAAATACATACATGATAAACAAATTTATATGTTTACATTCTTTGATATATAATAAATAAATATAATATATAGATAATATATATATATATATTATCTATACCTTGCTCTGTTATATATATATATATATATATATATATATATATATATATATATATATATATATATATATATATATATATATATATATATATATATATATATATATATATATATATATATTACCATTATCCCACGAAGACCAAAATTATTTACAATATGGCCCTACATAATAAAAAAGTTTGCCAATTGTCTAAAAAATGAGATTGGCAAAGTTTCAGCTCAATTGAATAACGTTAACCCGTGCCTCATTGAGGTCAAAGTTTTGAAAAACTGCGAATTTTTGCAAAAAAAATCGCTGTTTTTCCTTCATTAAAAGAAAACCATTCGTAATAGAAACCTAATTCTTGCTTTATCTCAAAGGAAATGTTGTCTGGAAGTTTCACTCTCACCTTCGTCTTCTACAGCATCAACGAGCATGAGTTGAAGGCAGAAAGACAAGATTATTTTAATGTGGCCAATTAAAAAATCTTGTCTTTCTGCCTTGAACTCATGCTCGTTGATGCTGTAGAAGACGAAGGTGAGAGTGAAACTTCAAGACAACAACATTTCTTATCAAATAAGTCATGAATCAGGTTTCTAGGACAAACAATTTTTATTTCATGTTCATGAAGGAGAAACTGCGATTTTCGCAAAAATTCGCAGTTTTGCTTTCATAAAATGAAAACTATTTGTCCTAGAAACCTGATTCTTGTTTTATTTTATAGGAAATGCTGTTGCCTTAATGTTTCAGTCTCACCTTCGTCTCCTACAGCATCAAGAGCATGATTCGCGGAAGAAAGACAAGATTTTTTTTAATTGGTCACATGTCTTATCAAATCCCTGGCAGAAAGTTTCCATCTAATGGTCAAGTTTTACGCAGTTTATTTTATAATATACGCCAAATAAAACTGAATACCATAGAAGCTGAAAGACTTACAATACAGGAAGTTCTAATTTTGGGGGGGAAATCTAAGATACCAATCAGACACTTTAAAGATTGTGTTACACAGCTTGAAAAACTGTATGGTAAGTGGAGAAAACTGCCAAGACCTTCAAGCACAGTTCAAAATCAAAAAGTAGAAGCTTTCAAGTCAACTCTTGATGACCTATTTGACGTTGCTCATCAGGATGCACTGAAAAACACTACTGAAGAAGACAAGCAGTTTTTGTTACTCCAGAGAGAAAAAGGACATCCAGGCTGCATGGGAGGCGTTGACATGAAATTCGTAAAAGCAGAACAACGAAGAGAAAAGAGACGAGCAGCTGAGATGGCAAGATTGGCAAAATCAAGAGAAAATGTAGGTGAGTTTCAGAGTTTTCCCTCAATTTTTCTTTTTTTTCATGTTATTTAGTACTACGTTGGTACATAGTTTGACAACTAAAACTTTTATTTATTACAATTTATTTATTTATTATTATTTCTTTGTTCAGATTAGTTGACTTGATGCTATTATCTATGAGTGCTAAATGGTTTTTTTTATTTTATTTTTTTTATTTTTTGAAAGATTTAATGATGAAGATGTAGAACTGGAATCTTCACTAAGCAGCATATCAGAGGAAGAGGAACCGACGCAAGAAGATATGGAAATGGAGGATAATTTTACAGGTAAATAGGTCAGATATAAAGAAGAGGAAGTACTCTCGAGGAAGTGAAGAGATTATTACTGAAAAATTGTCTTTATTGTTAGATAGGTGTAGTATTTCTGATAGAGACGCAGTTCGAATAATATCAGTTACTGCAGAGGCGTTAGGTCATGACCCACTGAATTTAATTGTAAGTAGAAGTGTAATACGACTCCGCAGACAGCAATTCCGAAAACGAAGGACTGAGCTTATCAAAAATAGATTCAAGAATTCCGATTTAGAGGGAGCTGTTGTGCACTGGGATGGGAAATTGCTTCCAGATATTTTGAGTAAAGAAAATGTAGAGAGGGTAGCGGTTTTGATTAGTTGTGGGGATGAAGAACAGTTGATAGGAGTTCCTCAGCTTGAAAATAGTATGGGAATTACTCAGGCAAAAGCTGTATTTTCAGCAGTTGAACAGTGGGGGGCAGTTGGGAAAATCCAGGCAATGTGTTTTGATACCACTGCAGTAAATACTGGTCGCTTCAGGGGAGCCTGCGTTTTGCTAGAGCAATTATTAGAGAAAAATCTTCTGTATTTAGCATGTCGCCACCATATTTTAGAAGTTATTCTAAAAGCAGTTTTTGATTGTAAAATGGACACAACCACTGGCCCTCAGCCAGATATTTTTAAAAAATTTCAGACTGGGTGGTGTAAGCTAGACAAGACAAAATACAAAACTGGTATTGAAGATGAAAATATTAGATATAAAATACGTAATTCGGACCAAATTTCAAGCTTTCTTATCGAACAATTAAAAAATCAACAGCCCAGGGATGATTATAAAGAATTTATCCAACTTTGTTTAATTTTTTTAGGATAACCTCCCCCCAGTGAACTTTTTTTTCGAGTACCTGGTGCTATTCATCACGCCAGATGGATGGCAAAGGCCATTTATTCTTTCAAAATATATCTTTTCAGGGATCAATTTTCATTAACAGATTTAGAGAAAAAAGGTATTGAAGACATTTGTTTATTTATAATCAATATTTATGTAAAAGCGTGGTTCAACACCCAAACCCACTTTGGCCCCCAACCAAGACCTACAATTATTAAATCGTTTGTTAACTACAAGAAAATTGATAAAGAGGTTGCAGACAAGGCACTGTCTAAAATGATAAACCATCTATGGTATCTTAACTCGGAGCAAGTTGCATTTTCATTTTTCGATGATACTTTGGAAAAAATGTCAAAAAAAGCATGGCTCTAAAATTAACGTCCGAAGAAGAAAATGATGATGATTGTGATGATGATAGGGATGTAAAAGCAACACTCAGTCTAAAACAAGTGGGATTATTTATTGGACAAAGAAGTTGATTTTTTTGTTTCTCCTCGAACTCTAAATTTTTTTAAGAGATTTGAAATTGATACAAAATTTTTAACTACTGATCCTGATGTATGGTGTGAAAATCAACATTATTTAAAAGCTAAAAAAATAGTGTAAACGGTTTTAAGGTTGTCAATGACACAGCTGAAAGGGGGATAAAATTAATCCAGGACTTCAATTCCTGTTTGACGAAAGACGAAGAACAACGGCAGTTTCTGTTACAAGTTGTATCTGAATGTAGGAAGATTTTTCCTGACTCTTCAAAACCCACCTTATCTAAGCCATTACCACCTTAATCTGATAATTGTAAATAATAATCAATATTTATCATTTCTTCCTTTATAATGCTTCCTTTTTTATAACGCAACTTGGAATAATAAAATGCATTTGAACATTATTTGTTCTCATTTTTATACCTTCTTTGCTCTTCTTTTCTCCTAATTCCTTCATTTTCAATTTGGATTTTACTACATTTACTTTTGAGGATACTTTTAATTAAACCATTTTTATTGAACAAATTTAAAATAAAAAAAGCAAAACCTGGAAAGCAGACGTAATTGTGTTGGAATTGGCATTTGCAAAAAAAAAAAAGCAACTTTTGAGGAATCGTTCATTTGTCCGGTCTTAGAAATGTAGAGATGTGGAAATGAATAGTTTAATAAAAAGGA
>JABUQX010018482.1:80000-94646 GCA_015478945.1 Trachelipus rathkii
GTGGTGTAATATGATCAGTACTTTTAAGTAAAAAATGATTTATCATTTTTTTATCCCACTCTTATGCATGAATTAATACCCTCAATTATCATTTTAGATTTCACTCTCTCTAAAATGATTATCATTAAGTTGCAGATTTTAAACGTGATTTAATATTTATTCTCTGGAGTTGAATCTCTTGATCTAAATAAAACAATGGATTGTGTGATTGCATTGCGATTTTGTCCTTCTCAACAAAATATTAACATTTTGTGTACTACAACAATAAATATTGTATTGACATGTTTTTCTTTGTGATCTATGTGTTGTGTAATAAATGATTATCATGTTAGCTCATTATGATATGTTGTGATAAAGCATAATCAAACTTATTCTCATTTTCTGTAAAGATTATATTTTTTTAATAGATTTTGTTGTAATAAAATGATTATCAGGTAATAGTTTAGTCAATGAATTATCATGATTTGCTTATAAAAATGATTAATCATTTTATCATTTTATGAAAAATGATTATATTCTTCTGATTGGATGAAAGTTAAACCTGAAGAAAATAGATTGGATTATGTTTAAGTTGTGAAATATCGTTATGTGGGATTATCATTTTTTTCATTATTACTCCAAAGAATCCTTATATTTAATCTCTTTGTATTGCGATATGTGTTTTATTAGAATGATTGAATTAGTGACTTTTTTGTGCTTCACATAATACTGATAATGCATATTTTATCATTTTCCCATAACCAAACAGACTGAAGTTGTGAATTTCTTTCTGACATGGGGTTGATCTTACATCTTAGTTCAGTAATAGATACTCAAAATTTGTTTTAGCCGGTTGATATTTGATCATTCCTTTTTCAGACAACACAGCGAATAACTGTAGATTAGCGAGACATGATCTCTCTCATTTTTATAGCATCATTCTTAATCTTATTATGTCTAATCATTACAGAGCATAAAGGAAATTGAATTCTATTTATATCATGTATTACTTTTTAAAATGATTATCCAATTTTCGGTTTACCAATACTGTCGTATTATATTTTTTAACAGCAATGTGGCAATTAGGGGTGTGTGTTATCATGAAGTGTTTGTTCAACTAATAAAATATGATATATCTTATTTTCGTAGTCATTTTCGCTTAGTAGATAGATGGATTACGTGCACAATTTATCACTCATAATAGTTGGAGTGTCGTTGCATTTGTGATATTTCATTTATCTGATATGTGGTAGAATATCATGTTATTTCCTTTTATAATGTTTGTACATTAATATGAAAATGGTGTGATTCGTGCATCTTTTTCTAGTACATTTCATCCTTTTAATCGGATTATCATTATCATTTTTATCCTTTTATAAATGATTATCATTTCTATCATTTTTATACAATTGATTATCATTTTTAAGGTTTATAAAACTGCTATCATTTCCTCCATATTTGTAAAATGATTATCCATTTTTATCATTTTTTATAAAATGGTTATGATTCTGTCTCATTCTGTATAGCTTGATAATGAATTTAAAGCGTTTTTATAAAAGAATTATCATTTGAATCATTATAATTTGTATGATTACTCATCTTTTGGTGTAATCTACTCTTTATTAAATCAATATATTTCGTCTGTGTTCTTAATCTCTGAAGATAGGAGTTGAATCAGTTTATATTATCCAATTTTTTTAATCAAGTAAGTTGATCGTGAATTGCCTGATTTTTTACCCATTCTTGTTATCTTATAAAGAATGATTTCTATCATCTCTGATTGATATTTTGATCGCGACATACTGGTATTAAAGGTAAATTTTACCGACTATTTAGTATCTCATTTGCAACGTGAGGTTTCTGACGTTAACGTCGCTAAAATGGCTTCCAATAATATTGCGAAGAATCTTCATTCCCTTTATGTATCAATATTCAATTAAAAAAATTGAGTAAAAATCTCATAATTGTTTATTCATATTGGTATTCACAACATTAAATCATTATGAGCATTATCGTTGTTTAATTATTTTTAAAAATGAATTATTAATTTTTCTCAATTTATATTATAACACATCTAATGAATAATATGAACGTTTCTCCACAATCACCCCTATATATATATTTTTTTATGAAATTACTGAAGAATGAATCATAAATCAACATAATGTGTAATTTTACAATTTTTTTTAATCAATTTTATATTATAATGAATAACAATATTTATTAATATAGTGTTTTTATATTGATTCTACTAATAAACGAGATTACCATCTTCTTCGTCATATGTTTGAGTAGAGACAAATTATTATAAGATTGCTTTTTTTTCACAATTTTAAAATAGAAGTAATTATGATTATCATTTTTCTATTTTTATTTAATAAAAATAATGTTATATTATTTTATTTATCCTATATTATTTCATAAAATTATATTATCATTTTTTTATATCATTTTTTATAAGAATGATTATATATTATACTCTATTTTTTTATACCTTTTATAATAATGATATTATTACAATATTTTTATCCATATTTTAATTAAATGATTTATTCATTTTTTAATTTATATTAAAATTGTATTTCATTTATTTTTATCATTTTTTATATAAAATGATTAATACATTATAATATATAAAAATATGTATTGATTCAATTGTAATCAATTTTATTATAAAAATGATTTCATTATTTTATAAAATGATTATTTTTTACCCTAAAATGATATTATCATTTCTTTATAAAAAATTTTACTTAATTTTTATCAGTTTTATAAATCACTTAATCATTTTTATATATAAATTATATATCATTATTTTATCGATTTTTTATAAATTTGATTTATATTAAAAAGTTATATTATATCATTTTTTAATAAAATGGTTGATATTAAATTTTTATTTATGTTGGGAAAATTTTTGATTAGTTATTTTTTTTAATCATTTTTATAAAGGTCAATTATCATTGTTGAATCATTTATTTATAAATACACAGAATTATTAATTTTTTGTCATATTTTTATAAAATGATTATCATTTTTATAAATGATTATCTAATTATTTTTATCAGTTTTTATAAATAAATATGATATTTATATCATTTTTATCATTTTATATAAAATTAATATAATATTTATATTATAATTTATATAAAATGTTATCAATTTTATCATATTTATTTAATTAAATAATTATTATCATCTTATTTTATCATTATTAATTACCACTATTGCCACTATCCTTGTATCTGGATAAACGATATATACATTCTTATTAAAAATATGTTTATTTAAATTTTTTAAATGATTTTTATAATAAAATTATTATCATTTTTATCAAATTTTTTATGTAATTATTTATATCTTTTATATCATTTAGTTTAATTAAGTTTGGTCATATTTTTAATTATTGCAAAAGAATGCAGACTTTATATAAATTCCTGAATTGCATAAAGAGAATATGTCACTCACGGGAGGATTATCGTGAGTTATTGGAATTATTGGAAATAATTCAAACTTTTTGATACTAATTAATATCTACTACAAAAATAGAGTTTTCTTCCTCATTCTTATACGCTAAACATATATTTGATCTCTGTAACTCCTATTAATTTTAATAATCTAAATAATGATATTATATTTTTATATTAAAAATTGATTATATATTTCAGTGAATATAAAATCATATTAACCATATTATACATTTATAAACTATGTAACATTTTTAACCATATTTTATAATTAATTGATTTCATTTATATATAAAATAAATTAATATATCATTTTTATCATTTTATATTATTAATTAAATCATTGATATTATCATTTATTTTATAAAATAAGTTAATGTTATTATTTATTTTATTTATTTTTAAATACATTGAATTAATCTATTCTTTCTATATCAATATTTATATTTATAAAAGTAGATTATCAATTTTTCTCATTTTATTATAAAATGATGTATATTTTTTATAATTTATTTATAATGCCTGGGCTTTCTTTTTATCATTTATTAATAAAATTATAAGCATTTATTTGCACATGAAAAATACAACAAAAATATATTAAAATTTTTATTAACTAATTAATTTATTTTCATTCAAATTAATAATAATGATTTTCATACTTATTAATAATAAATTTATCATTTATTTACATTAAAATTAGAATTTGCGAAATTATAATATTTTAAATGAGGTTTAAATTACTTAAATATTTTGGAGAAATAAAAGAAGGATTCACTTTTTTATTAAAATATTATCATTTTTTATCATTTTTATTATAAAATTAATTTATCATTTAAACAATTCAAACAATAAAAAAAGGTCGGAAATATATAACATGATTTAAAAAAATGATTTAACTATTTTTTAATCATATTTTTTAAAAGATTATCATTTTTATCATTTTATTATATAATAATAATGATTATTAATTTATTATCATTTATTATTAAATATATATAATGAATTATCATTTTATCATTATATAATAATGATTAAACTAATATTTATTATATATTATTATCATTATTTATAAATTAGATTATCAATTTATTAATAATATAATTTCAGCTTTATTTTCGATTTAAACAATTTTTAATAAATAATTTTCTGCTTTATTTAATTCTTTAATCATATATTATATATTAATTAGAATTATTTTTAATAAAATTATATTATCATTTTATTATTAAATCTAATTTTTTATAATAAAATAAAATTTAGATTTAACTCATTATTTTTATATCATATTTATTATTAAATAATGATTATCATTTTTATCATTTTTATAACGATATTATAATTTTTTTAATCATTATTTTATGTATATAATGATAGTTTAACTTGAGTAATAGGTGAGTGATTGTGATAGTATTATTATAAAAAATAAGACTTCTTGTTTAAGTTTTATAAAAACTTATCGGTATACAAGACTAAAGTTAGAAATGCTTGCACACTCACTCTCTTGTCAAGACAACTGATGAACAAAATCCTTTTGGCCAGGCCACCCTCTCGGATGACGATAATTGACCAAACGGTCCAACGCACTAGCACGCGATCGCGTATTCGCGATACATTTCCAAATCGCTCTGTAATCGTAACAGTAACTGCTCACACTCACGAAGGCTGTATTTTTCATTGTTAAACGGTATATGTGAAGCTTATACTGAGCCTTGAGTGCCGATATAAATTATATTGCTAGTGCAAATACTCTCACAATACTTACAACTCACATAACTTAATCTTACTCACTTATTTTAGAATAGACCTACTTCATAAATTAATAATAAAACGGTTGACCTAGAGTTTACTTCTGTCTTACTGTTGAATAAACAGTTCAAAGTCAATACTTTTTCTTATCAGAGTAAATGTAAAACTCTTATTTATAGTGTATCAACTCTTTCCAATCCAACGAAAATAATCAGTCTCTAAGATCTTAAAGGCAATAGCTTAAATATCTTGCAAATTTATTTGGATAAATGAAAAGTATAAATAATGACGTTTAGAAATACTCAAGATAAAATACCACTGTAGGTAATATACATTTATTATAGAAAACATTTTTTAAATTAAAAATATAAAATAAAATATATGTTAAATTCACTTATACAAACTACTAAGATTCAACCTAAACTACGCATTACATTTACATGTATCCGAATGTCCGTAGATATTCGTTTACATGCGCACTGAACATATAGAACTTCATAGTACCTATATTTATCATAATTTTCATTTACTATCTCTCACTTATCCCTACTACCATTATTTATTTGATTGGAATGCCCTTATGTTATATATACACAGTACGTAATATGCGCAAAAACATCGTAGAGTAGGTGGGCGCACTTTACTACTAAATGTAATTCGTCATTGTGACAGCACATCACTCACATCACGATGTTTCAGCTAACGACTATCTGTTCGCAAATTATACCATAGACGAGTCACCACAGAGAGTGTGCATCATAATATATAGACACACCACGAGTTAAATACTCTCTTAACTACCCAAGTGTTCTCATTCCACATTACCTCACTCTCACCATCGGCAAAACAAAGCCGGTTGTTTGAAGACTCAGATGATGTGCAATTGGCCTACATTGGTTTCCCTATAATATATCCCCTTTCGTTGCATGCCTACATATATATATATATAAGATTAACCTACAATTGTATATATTTCGAAGCAAATCTTTTATTTGAAGCTTCATCATTAAAGTGAACCGCCTGGACATCCAGCTATAGATCGTCAATCCGGTCCGCTTCCGTAGATTTGCCTCTCGCCTTTTCCTCATACCTAGGGTCGCGTTCGATTTGTTCGAGTCAATGAAGGAGTGGATGATATTTTCTAACTCCCCTACTTACCCCCATTTCTAACTTAACTCCCACTTGTGATTGTATAAATATTTAGACCAAGATGAACTCTACGACATCTCGGTCTCCATCGTCTCGCTATCATAGCACGTAAGGTATTAGGTCAGATATATTAAAACCGAATATCTTAAACGAACTGACCGTGCTATAAAAGCGGCTTTGATCCAGTCTCATCTTTTCAGAAATTTAATAATTTTTATACAGATAAGTTACATTCTATATGATATTTTTAGCATTTGATAAATGAATATGAAAAATAAATATATAAAATTTTCCTATTTCCCTTTAGTGGTCCTCTTAATTTCGAGTTCACGGTGAATTATAGCTAATTGAACAGTCGAACTTACTAAGTGAAAGATTATAAAAATCGTGAGTGAGTGTGAAAGTGAAATTGTATTGGTGTGTTCAAAATCAAGGTGTATTAACTGTTTCTATTAAAAGAATATACATATATCTCTCTATGCCAATTGGCTATAAAAGAAAGATCGGGCTTCTTGACAAAAATACAAAACCTACCCTCTTTGTAATAAATTTATGTATCTTATATAATAAACCAAATAAATTAAATATTTTAAATATATCTTTATGTCACAAATAAATATAATATTATATAATATAATATTGCAACAGTATATTTAGGTTAATATTGTTAGATTAAAAATTACTTTGATATAATTGATTTTCAATTTTATATTAACTTTCCTTTCTATATATAATATAGCAAAAAACATTCTATTAACAACTAAATAGATAGAATACAGAAAACATTCCTTTAATTCATAGAGCCTAAAAAAGATGTAAAATAAATTATATAGTAAATTAAATGGTTCAAAGAAGGACCCCCACTAATTTAATATATTACGTGAGACAGACTCTAGTCTATGTTTCTAGAACAAGATGCAAAACTATAGCTGATCATAATACACAGCAGATGTAGTCTTATAAATAGCAATAAGTAGTTGACCGAACTAGTATAATAAATACTCAAATAATCTTTAAATATTTTCACATAAATAATAATAAAATGTGCTTATGGGTGTTTTCGTCGGTTTCGATGTATAATAACAATAAATATAAACTATTTAATAGTATTTAAAAACACTCATACTTATTATAATATATTATGTTATCATACAAATAGATATCTTTACGCTATATTATAATATTAGATTAAAATATATATATTTGAAAATGATAAAAATTTACTATTCATACTGTTAAGTAGATTAATATTAAGCATAGTCATACTAGTAAGAGTGAGACTCACTAAGCTTGCAACTTTGAGTGAGTGAGCAACTAATATCACGAGTCTCATTCTACTCACAGAAAGAATGCAATATTAAACCAATAGCAATGCGAAATTACAAATAAACCATTATAGACATCTACTACTACTCTTAAAAACTGCACAGCTTAAAAACGACACTATTAGCTTTACGCACGCAAGAAAACTGACCAATTAGAACAACCACACTACACATTAATCTTTATCTCCCCAGCATTGAGCGAACATTTATCAACTACTCAACCACTCCACCATACTACTATCTAACAATAACTTACTAAATAACACTATTTCTTATACAATATTAACTCTACTTATAATAAAATACTATTTAATAAAACTTAAAAGCTCCGAAAGCTACATTATACAAAAATATGCACACTAAAAATAATAAACACTTAACACCTGTTATCCTAGTTAAATAATATAGGTCTGAACTCTAAGCTCAGTGCTTAATTTAATTTATTCACTCACAACACTTTAGTGTGTAATTAGATAACTCATTTTTTATGTGAGTGACACTTAACTAAATCACTCGTAACTAAGATATAAATGTTTATAATCATAGCAAACAAAAGATCACATAAAAAATCCATTCCTAATCTTACTTAGCTCATAATTCCCTCGAAACTTATGTGTATAAATTCACTTTTGTTCGAATAATCATGTGGCTTTTTAGCCTAATCCTCCAATCACCCAACTCCTAAAAATAATTAATAAATGATGTATCCACTTAATTAGTTTTATTTTAGACCCAAACAACTATTACAAACATTTAGCAAGATCGAAAATCTGGTATTTCTGGTGAACTAGCTTCAGCAGAACGCAAGCTCGCTGTAGTGAGTACTATACTGTGACATAAGATGAAAGAGTGAACAGAGGAGTTGTTTATTGCATCACTCTCCTCTCACAACCCTATCAAACGATATATACTTATTATTTAAAAGTATGATAGTTATTATCAAATATATGTAACCTTTATACTCTCACATATTTATGTGATTGAGATAGATCTCATTTCATTATCTATTTATATATTATTTAAATTATATTCAACAATCCATATTTAAAAAATATAATCATCCCTCAACCACTCATTTGAGCTATCTATACCCTTTATGTATATATCTACCATACACTTGTGCAGAAGCCGTCAGGCTGCGGCATACACAGTAGTCATATTCGTTTGAATATTACACAGTCGTAGTACCCTCTAACGTGACTAAGGGAGTCTAGTTTTATTATCAAAAAAAAAATATAATACACCCTCCCTAGTACGTATTATAATTAATTAATATTATATATTATTACTTATTATTAATTTAATTAATTTAAGTTCTCAATTTATCAATTGAAATAATTTATATTAATACCTCATAAGATATACACTTATAGATGTTTGTATGTATTATATTATTCACTCCACTCGCTACTATATATATCGGTGAGGTGGGTTCTATAAATAAGGTAGATTCTCCGAAAAAAGGTTTTCATTGGCTGACCCGACTTTGCTATATTCTTACAGTGTCACATAAAAAATAAGTGATAGAGTAAAAGACACACACGCTCATGCTGGCTCTGTTCGCAAGATTCACAATATTATACGTATTAGCATGGGCTAAAATTGGAGATGGCTGGCAGTGTGACATCAAATACAGACATACATGAGCATCAAGGGAGTAATGAATAGACAGATATGCTAACCATAAAATTTATGACAATGAATAGCATACAGTGCGAATATCGTATCACGCGAATGCGCCACATCCACCTCTTGTGCATCTCTTATCTCAGCCGATTAGAGAGAGGAGTAAAGTATTAAAATTATTAGTTATATATATGTAAAATGTTAATAATATTTATTATTTATTATTATTATTTATTATTAATTATTTATTTGTATTAAAATTATTATTATATATTTATCAGCATCATTTAATTCATGTTATCTTCAAAGTAGTATATTATATATATTCTTCATCATTAGAGAAAGCAAACAAGCCTCTGGTATATATATATATAGTTTTCCATATATATGTGTATCAGCATTTTGTCAAAACTAACGCACTGTATGTTGCGTAGACATAAGGCATGGCAAACACCAATAATAGCCTAAATCGTTGATTTACATCTACTTTCATAAGACTCCCTCGTGCTATGGGTAACAAAGTAGAGTTACTTTATTCATCGACAACCATCAAGGACACCCCCCCTTCCTCAGGTTATTTGTATTTATTCATGTGAGTGTGAGTGTGAGTAACTTATTATATTTATTTAATTATTGCTTTTTTAATAATTATTGGATTATTTATTATTATTTATTATTATTAATTTATTGTATTATCTCTTTTTAGGTCAAATCTGTACCTATTCACTTAACTATATAATACACTAGAAATTTATTGGAGTTTATTCCTGTTAAAAAAATGTATACACTCTATTATTAAAAAAATTTATTATTATTTTTACTCCATTTATTCTCAGAAACACAAAAAAAGAGAAGAAATATATGAGTAATAATAATAATTTTTGCAGTCAGCAGAGTGGAGGTGTGATGAGATGAGGAGCAGACGCCGAGGAGTATCGAGAGCAGAGAAAAAGTAGAGTATGATGAAGAAAGAATAATTGCCTATAATTTTTTACATTAACATTATAATAGATTATCAAGTGCTTTATTTCGTATATATATTATTACTCACTTATATATCTAATTATATTATTATTTATTTTACTCTCATGTGTATTTATGAGTGTGATTCATATAATATTATTCTATTATATATGTGCATGAATTTAATTACTCATTCTCGTATTAATTGAGTGAATCAATACGTACCATAGGGTAGTATGAGAAACTTATCTGTAGCTAAATTTTTTCAGTTTTCCACCCATTAGTAGATCTTCTTTCTTTTTCTTCTTCCACCTTATTTACTCTCATTAATGCTCATCTTTAATCTATTATTCTTCCTTCATCTTTAACTTGTATCGTTAATCTCCTTTATTGCCTCCTAATACCTCTCTCTCCATAGTAACTACTCAGAGCATACAAATTACCTACTTTTGTGAGTCAAAATACATGTGAGTGGTTCTGCAGCATATTGAGCACCTCTTCTCCAATATCACCATTTCATGGGAAAACTTCTTCCATCTCATTTCCTGCACAACATAGTTTATAAACTTTACTATAATACTGGCTTTATCAATTGCTGCAGAACCTCCATATCTAATAAATACCACACTCCTATACATCTAATACAATCAGTTTCAACAATACCTATTCACTATTGTCTACCTAGACATTCCACCTATACTACAAAACACCATACTAGACAATGTGCGTATCTCTCTATATGCCTACCTCCGCACATAACACTTTCTTTATACTTATATCCAGCAGCCTTATGCCCATATGCAAGGCCAGCGAAATAGAATCGATACTAACAAAAACAACCTAACACCTACTGCTCAATTCCATAACGTGATAATTGTGAGAGCATCATGAGTATACAGACGCCGATTAAAACAACACATCAATAAGCATATTCATAGCGAAGCAAAGAAACTGTACCACTTTTTACCGTGTGCACGTCTTCGCGGTTTCCACTCCTTAACTTCTTTTTATCGAAAGTATTAATATGGCACTTAACATGGCCTTTATCAACCAAACAACTATCAACACAGAGAGCTATAAGATTGTACAAGAGCAGTTCAGCGAGCCTTGCTCTTTCCTTGGTTCCAACTTTTAATCCTGAACGCATTGAACTCTGACTGCCAATAATAATACTGAGAATGACTCTTCAACTTCTCCCTGCGTTCGCGACAGCATCATCGTCGAGCAAAATCTTATTAACACAACCTGAATCTGTAACTTCCACTATCACTTTATAGACAACACATACGCCATTTACCTAGTTTACTTTTAAAACTCACACTTCCCCCTTAATGAGAAATCAGTAAGTTCATTTAGTTACACTCAATCAACAGGGTTACCTCCCTTCAACCACAGCTACAACACCCTTCCTTACAGAACTTTGCGTGGACTGTCCATGTCACCTTCACCATCTCATCATCTTACAATACGCACGATTTCTTGTTTCATCATGACCATTTCGCTGCTCTCTTACTTGGATGTCTTCTGAACATTAACTAATTCTTGTGTCATTTTCAATATCTCTTAGTGGTTGTGGTAGGGGACTTATCTTCTTCTCATGTTAACACTTTCATCCTCAGCTTGAACTGGGGCTCTTTCAATCATACAATGAGGTGGGACTACGGTTGGCTTTTGAACATCTTTTTTTGATATGTCGCAGATGTGGACGTTGCGCAGGTTCTTCCCCTCTGTAAAAATCTTCCTCTCCAGAAACTCGCCATATACACAAAACTTATGGATTTCATTGATTAATGCGATCATGATACTCCTCATTCCTTAGTGAATCTTCTCGACGTTCTGCTCATAGAATGGGGACCAGACATTAACTATCATAATGACTATTAAATAGACAATCGTCAGAACTCTACTTTCTGCGAAGGCATCTCCATCGAGAGCACACAACTTGGTTTCAGTATCATCCCATGCGAGGTTAAGCTGACTCAGAGGATAGAGAGTAAATTAATAAGAAAGCGTTCTTAATAAAACTGACAATCTGTGATAGCGCACAAATTGGAGCTCTAAGAGATTATAACATAAAAAGAATGCAAGAAGACATACCAACACAGAGCAAAAGATCAAACTGCTGCAGTCGTTCCTAAAAACCTCGAGTAAGGGTGTCCAACATCTATATACGACAGCACTCAGTCCGAGAGAAACAGCAAGCAGAGTATGAGTAGTAAAGCTTACTCCATCAGAAACCTTTTGTGCCTTCAGTTCCACATATCACAGCACTCCCTTCACAAAAGTAGCTGACTAAACTGGGCTTATATTTGTCATCCAAAAAACATACTAACTCCACTTTGGGTCACTAAACTCTACTCACTTCGTCCGAAATATTATACTATGATACTCACCAACCAGAAGTCATCAAGTGAGATACCTACTTGGCATATGTAATACATATCGTTCAACCGTCCAAAATAACGCAGGCCTAACAGCAAAAGACGGCACATACATTACATTCTGCTTGAACACAGTTAAGGGAGTTTGTACGATCTTTCGAGCATCTAACACACGCACTAGTCAACGTACAATAGACACAACATTAGCTTACACACGAACGTAAATATACAAGCAATATTTCTATCTCTAGGCGAGTTCACCTGTCACAACCATGCATTGGCTTATCTAGAACAGAATCCAATACACAAAAAAATCATTATCAGAGAGATCTCACAGCTAAATGCCTAAATCGAAACACATTCAACCCTGCATACAACAAGAGGCTCCATACTGCAAGAGAGGAGACAAGCGGAGAGGCAATCACTAACACAACAAATATACAACCTCAACTATAAGACCGAGAGAAACGACATAAGCCACAAACTAACAATGTCAATTGCAGCCAACCTCTCATCTATACCATATAAGTGACACCCAAATTGAAAATATATAGCACTTATATATCACCATCCATCTCATTCCACTATCGGCTTACCAACCTGCTTCACTTGAGGTGAGGTGAGCCGCATACGACATACACACATAAGTCTGTCTGTCGCCGACTCGCCTAAAATACCTCCCGTAAATATTACTCTGCTTATTCTAATTATTAGTTTAATGATTTTGAAATCTCTCAGAAAGAAACACTTTTTTGACTAAACTCTTATATATCTAGAGTAATTTAATAACACTATATATATATAATTGTATTAATAGAATAATTAAACTACTATACTACTACTACTATTATTTATGATCTAAAATCAATATCATGTAAAAAGTCTCAATAAGATATGCTAGAGTTATTGTACATGACTAGAATTTAAGATCATGAAACTAAACACAACAACAAACAGAGAGATAGAGAGCAAGTGTCGACGAGAGTATTAATTTTACATAGACACTCACTCAGTATTAGTGAATACTATTAAGATGTGAACCTTCTAAACCGATTGTGTCTCATTCCATGTTCGCTCAGAACTAAGTAGTTATAATTATTTACTCATTATACTGTGTTTTCTTTACTTCGTTCTATCTCACACGTAATATATATATATTATATATATAATATATAATATATATATATATATAATTATATAACATACAATTTGATTCTACAACGAACACAACGACAATGTCTACTACTAACTACACTACTACGATTGGTACACAAAGGCACAACGCACAATTACAGTGATTACAGTTAAAACTTAAGAGATATTACAAACAGAATCAATCAGAGACAACAGACATCACAACAACAACAACAACAATCCATGAAAAACAGCCACAACTCAAGAAAACAATGCCAATCACCATCCTCGTGATCTATACTAACACACCACATTACACATTCTGCTTTAAATAAAATTTAAAGAAATTTCATCATTAAAAACATATATTTACACAATCCTTAAAGCGTGGAGCAGTAAAAAAAAGCAAATCCCTAACAACAGAGGGGGTATTAGGCTTCTGCTTTACTGCTTTAACATGTTTTTTACTGCTTTACTGGCTTTACTGTTTACTGCTTTACTGCTTTACATCATATTTTAAATATATAATGAGTTATTTTATTAAAAACATTTTGTTTAATTAATCATTACATTTATATATTACGCGACCGCTCATATCTCGGTGTATGAGTTAACTAAAATTATTATTAATCTATTATTATTATTATTATTAATTATTATTATTATTATATTAATTAATTTTAATTTTATTATTAATATTAATATTATTTATTATTATTAAGTATTATTATTATTATTATCTATCACCTTTTGATGTTGGAGAAGTGATCTTCGGCTTCTACTATTTACATCAACTACAACTATTAGTACTACCACTAAGGCAGATGTTAATACCACTATTACTACTACTACTACTACTACTACTACTACTACTAC
>JABUQX010018483.1:0-15000 GCA_015478945.1 Trachelipus rathkii
AAAAATATTTGAAGTTCTTTCTATTTTAACATGGTTTTAAAAAAATAATTTGAAGTTACTTTAGAGTTAAGAGTTAAGCATAACTATTCAATAGTTTTTTTTTAATTGTCGTAGGAATAGTATGTACAGACTGAGTAGATGAGTAGGACTGAGCTTTGCATAGAGTTTATGGGAAGGCAGTTCAAGTTTTTCTTAGGTCTTGTAAAAATATCAAAAATCCATAGAGAATCATAGTTATATATGATAATTATTATAATTACTAGGATTATTAAAAATAAAATTAATTATATTTAACAAATAGGTTAATCTTATATATATCTCTTAATATATATATATATCTTTTATTAATATTGAAATTTTTAAAATATGTGTGATATATAATAATTAATAGGTTAGGATGTCTAACTTATAACTTTACTTCACACAGCTAAAAAAAAAAAAAAAAAAAAAAAAAAAAAAAAAAAAAAAAAAAAAAAAAAAAAAAAAAAAAAAAAAAAAAAAAAAAAAAAAAAAAAAAAAAAAAAAAAAAAATAAAGAAAAAAGTAATACTTTACTATAAAAATATATTATTGAAAAATTCTGAAAGTAGAGAAAAAATAACACTTTACTATAAAAACTACCAGGAGTCTTAAAAAATTATGAAAGTAGAGAAAAAATAACACTTTACTATAAAAATCTTATTTGAAAAAATTATAAAAGTAAAGAAAAACAAATTTACTTTACTAAAAGTATGGAAAAAATGTCACCGTACTATAAAACCCCAATTGAAAAAAAAAAAAAAAAATATGCAACATAAACCTACTTAAAAAAAAAAAAAAAAAAAAAAAAAAAAAAAAAAAAAAAAAAAACAAACAGTATGAAAAAATTAAAAAAAAAAAAAAAAAAAAAAAAAAAAAAAAAAAAAAAAAAAAAAAAAAAAAAAAAAAAAAAAAAAAAAAAAAAAAAAAAAAAAAAAAAAAAAAATTTTTTGTATATATATATATATATATATATATATATACCCACTGGATTCCGGTTCGGCTTGTGACTTGCGTTCAAACAAAGAACAAGACGACCGGTGAACCGGAGTTCAGTGGATAACCTCCTTTAATATCTTTCCAGAAAATGCCGTTCTTACTTGCAGTGATGTTAGTGAGCTAAACCTATTACATAATGAGCAGGAAATCCAAAGACTCATTATCAATTGGAATTTATAAAATCATTACTCAGGAATGTTGGCCCAAAATACGCCAACATATGGCCAAAAAATGTAAAATTGATATAAAAATGTATACAATGAACTTAAATTTCCCACGAATCATTGATGTTCTCGGATACAATTGTATACATATTGAAGGAAAAGGAAGTATATTCATAATATATTGAACTTTAATAAAAATATTGGACATAGAACAGTCTGTATCAAAGTAACTAAAAATTTAATGATGCCCTTGAGCCTAAGAGGATAATCATATCGCTCAATCATCCTATTTACATTATTTATCTGTTCCTGAAAAAGAATTCTGTAACAGGACATGGTAAACATTGTTTATTATATTTTCATTCCTATTATTGCCTTATTTACTATTTCATTTCATTTAATCCTGAAAAAGAATGTGTAACAGGATGTGTATATATGATTTAATGCCTCAAAGTTTGTAAACATTCACCCCGTGTTTATCTGAGCCTTAAATCATATATATTCTTTTTCAGGATTAAATGAAATGAAATAGTAAATAAGGTAATAATAAGAATGAAAATATAATAAACAATGTTTACCATGTCCTGTTACAGAATTCTTTTTCAGGAACATGTAAATAATGTAAATAAGAAGATTGAGCGATATGATTATCCTCTGAGGCTCAATGGCGTCATTAAATTTTAGTTACTTTATTACGGACTGTTCCATGTCCAATATTTTTATTAAAGTTCAATATGTTATGAATATATCTCTTTTTCTTTCAAAATATATACAGTTGTAATTCGAGTACAGTAATGATTCGTTGGAGATTTACATTCACTTTATATTATTTCTTAAGCCATTATAGATGATGTTGCGTTTCCACGCTAATGAAATAAAAGTCCCCATTAATTTCAAATTTACATTTTGAGATCATATATTGGCGTCTTTTGGGCCAACATTCCTGAGTGAATAATGATTTTATAGTTCACTTTTAATTCCATTGGTAATGAGTCTTTGGATATTCCTGCTCATTAGCAGTAAGTTTGGTTTATTGGTAACCACTGCAAGTAAGAACTGCATTTTCTGGAAAGATATAATAAAGAAGGTTACCGACTGAACTCCAGTTCGCCGGTCGTCTTGTTCTTATTGTTGAACGCAAGTCACAAGCCGAACCGGAATCCAGTGGGTATATATATATATATATATATCAATATAATAGCATATATATCTACAAAAAATAATTTTTTTTTTTTTTTTTTAAGTTGTTTTTTTTTATTTTAATAAATTAATAATTTTTTAATAGTAAAGTTTTAAAAGATTCTCTAGTTGTTCATATTTTATTTTTTTTTTTTTTTTTTTTTTTTTTTTTTCAAATAAGATATTTTTATAGTAAAGTGTGATAATTTTTTCTCTACTTTCATGATTTTTTCAATAATAATTTTTATAGTAAAGTATTAATTTTTTCTCTACTGTTCATTTATTTTTTTTTATTTTTTATTTTTTTTCAGTATGTTAAGAATGTTTTCATACTGTTTGATTTTACGTTTGTAAAATATAAGGGTTATGTAGCGGAGAGAGTATACCTTGATTCAGCTTCACGCTTGCGTTTTAATTGCAGAGTCAACCCAATTAAGTAGTTAATTGTTAAACAAAAATAAAAGGTTGGTTAGAGATTAGAATTAGCCCGTAATAGTGGTCGCCTCCACCTGCCACAAGAGTTGAATCCCTACTTCCTCACTTAGTTATATTTTTTAACAGGTAAGCAATGTTAAATGGTGCTCTTATAATATTATTATATAGCCCAGATAGGAGCTTAAGCTTTAGCCTCCCCAGAGTCAAATTAAATGTCACAGGGACCACCATTTTAAAAGCGCACAGCAGCAGCTATTTTTACCTAGTTATTTTTAACTAATTTGCAACTTGCAACTTTCTGTGTTCAGAGTAACACTTCTATATATAACAAAAAAAACAGATAGAATGTTTAAACTGTATGTAAAAAGAATAAAATAGTTTTATAAGAAAATTGAATTGATTTAATTTTACAGTCTTAATAATCTTCATAGTTTTTCCAATTAACTTAAATAGGTTTGTCAATTAACTTCACAGTTTTTTCAATTAATCTAAATAGATTTGCAAATTAGCGTCCACAGATTTGCCAATTAACTCCTAATGGTTTCCCAATTAACCTCATAGTAATATATATTTATATTAATAAATATATATATTTATATTTATTAATAATATATATATATATTATAATTAATACTATATATTATATATTAATATATATATATATATTATTACTATAATATATATAATATATATATATATTATATTATATATATTTATTAATATAATATATATATATATATATTATATATATATAATATATATTAATTAATTTACTTATTTCCAACTTTATATAAATAAGTTGTATGTAATAATTATAATCTGATCATTAATATCTAATATGTAATAAATACTGTTCTATTATCATACATCAATTATATATTATGATTAAACTCCAATTATATATTAATATTATGTATATAATATTTTTCTGTATATATAATAATCAATAATAATACATTATATATTAATGCAAATATAAATGTATATAATATTACATTCAAAAAAAATGTGCAAAAAAAATACTCTAATCTCAAATAATTTAAAATCCTTCCTATATTATATAGAGAGCTCTAATAAATTTTTAATGAATAAATTGTATAAATGGTATATATCATCTAGTACGTTAAGTAACCGTCATACTGTTGTATATTTAGTTATGTAATTATTTCAGCAGAAAGAATAAACCATATCTCCCAAACAGTTTACTCTAAGACACCAATATTCGATCACTTAAAACGCGTCGATAACGCCAGTTCAGTAATACTACAATACACCATTGGTTACGGGGGCGTGATTTTTACTATGTATACGTCTAAACTCTAAACAGTGATAATTAACTACCAGTTAGCAATTTCGTTTCAAAAGGTACTATAATTTTATCAAGGTCATATTGAAATATTTAGATCCTCAGTGTACTTATAATACTGAATGATTATTTCTTAACTCTATTTGATAATCTCCTCAGTGCGCTAATAATAAAATTCATAAATCCTCCTATGTTATTCGTCAACATAAATGATTACCATCTACAGTACCTTTAACTGCTTAAAGTGAGTGTTACCTATATATTAAGAGTATTCTATTAACTCTAGTAAAGATCACTATTTATGTGATAAGAAAAGATGAGTTTTTTCTATTAAATTCATATTGGTTTATTTCTACTATAGACTTGTCCTCTTCGCTTTCTAGAATGTTTTTTTCAAGGTCTCGCCGTCTTCTGGTGTCTGCGCCCAATGATAGAACTACTCCAAAATATGTCCCAGGTTATTGTAGTACTGAACAAATTTTGACTTCGTTTCAGTTTACTCTCATGGCAGGTGATCACTTCGACTGCTGCGTATTCGAGAGCGTATTATTATATTCAATAAACAAGAGGGCGGGGCAACCCAGAGGATGAATTATAAGCTGCTGAAGACTTTGAATTGAATGGAAACAAAGGAGAATGAGATAATTGTACTATGTGATAGCCGTTAATGTCGCGTCGCCCCAGCAACAAGTTGATCCCCTACTTCCTGGTCTCACTTTCAAATAAAATTGACTTGAGACACGATGATAATTCATGTGTGTGCATCACGTTTCCTCACAATGATTCTCACACGACAATAGGAGAGAGGGCACTTAAAACTTTACGCCTTCCACCGGCAGTCTAAAATAGTTATCACAGAGGGACACTACAATCTCACACAAGCGCATTCTGAAAAGTGTCCTAAAAGCCAACAATATTTTCCTGTATTTTTAACATTGCAAACTTCTGTAAAGTCAGAGTAACACTTCTATATAGAACAAAAAAAACAGATAGAAGAATGAAAGAAAAGATAAAATAGTTTAAGAGGTGTTTCAAGAGGGAGATACAGAGTCTAGAAAGAATACAAATTATTATAAGTTTATTAATAGAAGTAATACATGATTTATAAACTCCTATAATGCTTTATCTCTTCTTACATATATATGCTGAATGTATAATTTCACTCTTAGTGTGTGTAGGTTATTAGCTCTGACATAACACTCCTTACTATATACAAATATATTTTCTTTAGTCACAAAGTCAAAGTTCACATACAATATACAATGGACATTCACGACCAAGATCAAGCTATACAGTTGATTGTGAGTTTTATTGGGAATGATAATGTCCTATATAATATAATGTATTGATTTAAAGTATATGGTATATCTTAAAACTTTGGAGATTAATTCTATATTGGATAATCAATGACTTTAATTATAGCGATGTGATCAACAGAATTACGGACTCATCACTGCTCGATTAGACTAAATAATTCGATATTCCCGACTAGAATCCCGGGTGTAGAGATGCTATACAGGAATTTGCATTAAGTTAGAGTAGTTGATATACATGAACGTTGGAATACTTAATTAAGCTTGACTGAGTAATCCTAAGCTTTGATTTGGATCCTTAAGCTGGTATTATGCCCAGCTCTGGTTTGTAAGTTGAATTATGGAGCTTCCAGCTCCGGTTTAAGTGAGGAGTTGGTATTTATCCCAGCTCCGGTTTAAATGAAGAGTTAAATTTTTGCTTCCTCAGATTAGATTTAGAATGCTTGTTTTAGCGCGGCAGCGCTAATAAGTTCAGACTCCAGCTCCAGTGTAAGCTGATATAAAAAACAGTGAGCTGTTAAATAACAATTTAATTACGTCTGCATGGTATATATCTCGCGTCAAATTAAATAAATTTTATATTTACAAATTGACATAAAACATTGAACGTTAAATGATTGATAAAGAACCTACCCCAAACAGGTTTGGAACAGTGATCACCCCGATTTATTGATCGTGCCCTATGAGTGAACAGGAACTCAAGCTTTCTGTCTAAGTAGTGTATATCATAGATCCACTATATTCTTGGACTCTAGAGAGTAAGATCGATTAGTTTATCTTATTGATATTGAATATATAGAAAAGTCCAATATTAATATATATATAGTAGAGAGTTAATGAAATGTGGCCCTTTTAAAGTTGTCTCCTCTGTATCAATCTATTACCCTCATTTAATTTAGTATTGCACAATCAATTATTATCTTCTACGAAAATCCCTTGAGACAAGTATTGAAGTTTAACGTAGATATGTACACAAAGAATACTCATTGCTTCTTATACCTGCCTATAGATGAGATATTTATTTATACTGTAGGATGTAGTACTCACAACTACAAAGCAGCAAGTGAAAAGCTAAGTTTCTGAAACATAAATCTCATATGTGCTTAGAAAAAGTTATGTAACATCTCAACATATCTCTATGGGTGGAAGACATTACTATACGACATAATATTGTGGATAAACTATTACAACAAATATCAATATAGAGAAATTCAATAATAAATTAATATCATAATATTAGTATTAATATCACAGATACATTATTCTGGAAATATAAACACACTGCACACTAATCCACCATATTTCTTCTATGTTGATATTTGAAACAAATAAATCTCAAAAATAGACCAAAAAAGTAATATTTCTTACAGTCTAATTATCATACAATCTAACCCAAATTTACTCAGATCCCTTCTCTAATATATTCTACAACCCTCAAATAATGTCATCGTGTATTGTAAATTTATCACTCTCACCTATCTCAAGCGGTGAGCTCCACCCTTTATGCATGCAACTCGCTCTAGACTGTCATCTAGCCAGAATAGCCTGACGTTATCCGGAGAACAGAGAGCACCTAATACGGATATCGAACCATGGTGATTCTTTATGGGTCTCAGTGTGGAATATTTAAGATTTAGTCCAAGAAGGAATGTATATTTCGCATAGTTCTCATTTTTACACCGATGTACATCAACAGATATAACACAAGTTTTCCCACTTTTATTCTGTGCAGAAGCTGAAAGAGTCTATCACAGTCAAAGCATAGTACCTACGGTCCTCAAATATTAAGTGGTTAGCGATTTAGGAGGAAGCAACATACTTTATATTGTCCTTCCTCTCTCCACTCTCAACGCCTCAGCGTTTTGATAGACAGAATGCAATGCCCCCTTAATCGGTCGCTTTTTACCGATCAAAAATTGGCCAGAAAACTTCGTCATCTAGGGCTCCACATAATATTAAAATCAGTGAATATAGGAGCTGTTAGGAGAGATTAAGAAGAAGTATTTAAATTCCTCAGAGATATTGATAGGTGTGTTATTCTCCATTTTTAAAGTGTGCAACAGCAAAAGGTTTGACCCCATTCTAAGTTGCAAGTGTGTGTGTGAGAGTCTACGCCTGTAATAGGGTGGTATTTCCTGTCTAGATGAGTAATCTATAGTATGGTGACAACTAGTAGTGATTGATATATTTATATATCACAGTGTAGAGTGTGTCCATAGAATACGCGTTACTGTGCGAACGTGTTATTCTAGGAGACTCGTCAATGTAAGTGTTCTCACACCTCTTAATAGTTGCTCCAGATCAGTTGAGAGCTATCTTAGAAATGATTTCCGGTTTCTGTGTCCATTGTGCCAACAACGCGGTAAAAAATTCAGCGTATGAGAAGGAGGGTCCATAACAATTTTACACCAAACGCATTTATTAATCCCAATTGTTTGAGTTATTTTTGTATGAGAAATCCTTTTCCTCTCTCATAGAGGCTTCATCTAGAAAGTATTCAGGTTTTAAGCAAAGGTAATTTATATTTCAACTGAAAATGAGTTTTTAGAATCCCATGTTATTTTCGAGAATATTATTTGAAAGTATGAGTGAATTTATGGTCAATCAACTATTATAGGCATGAAAATCTGTTCTGTTAGAGAGTATACCATTATCAAGGCTTAGCTCAGAAGACCATTTCAATGATATTGTTTAAACAATTGCAGCAAGATAGAAGGAAATGAGAAGGAATTTATGGGAGAGCCATCAGGAACATCGAGTTAGGAGAATATCGAGATTCTCGAAGACGTTATTTATATGTGAGCGTATTGGTTTTATTATATTATATAAGGCAACATACTCCACCCTTCAGTGAGCTCGGAAATTATAAAATACGTGCTATAGTTGGAAATGTAATATTAAAGTTATAGTTGGATATATAAAACGAGTTAGAAGGATGAACTCTTAGCTATCTGGATCTCAGGACAGAGCATAAAATTTAGGAGAGTTAAGAGATATATGGGATTAAGTGTGAGCGCGGCCATGGCGTATGTATAACTTATGGGTGAGATGAATGAGAGTTAGAGGTGCATAGGGACCCTATTCTGATTGTTGATAAATGTTCAAGAAGAATATTTAGATACCATACAAAATTTCAACACTCCCCCTCTGAGTTGCTATCTACACCCAATACTCACAACTAGTCACACACACAAAAGAAATGAAGCAGAAATGAATACAATAATATAGAGACACAAAACCAAAAGAGAATTGATATAGAAAATATATTGAGTTTATCGCTATAATCAATATAATCCTAACAAATATAAGATATAGCGCTGATATGTTAGTAATAAACATATATTTCAAATACATTGGAGTTAAAACCATATTTTACTAGTTAATACATCTTTTTTAGATAATAATGGAATATACCCATGAGAAGTTATATATTATATCCTACGTTCGCGCACTCAACACAATACGGTCAGCCGAAATTGTCAGAAACATATAAAAAAAAAAACAAATTAAAATTATTATTAACATATTAGTGGAGTTACAACTAAAATACTACTCTCGAGGATAGAAGATAAATCTGTATAAATTATAATTAATGGCTGTCCAATAGAGTTAAAAATGTTACGCTCCAGAAAAGCCTATAATTGTTGTTGTTATAAATATATAGACGCTAAAAATCTAAGAGTTAAAAGGAATAAAATCGAGGAAAAAAATAATAACCATAATTAAATACTAGCTCATTATAATCGAACTTTTATTTGTTGAGCGAAATTTATTATTGAATACTAAAGGAGTTTCTCAAAAATTTTCAACCCAAAAAGTAAGATAAAGTTTATCGTGACTATGAGTAATCGGCCATTATATAATTAAACTTATAATTACCTCAGATGTTAGTAGAGGTCACTACTAACTATTACACTGCATACCCTTCCAAAAATGGCTGTAACTTACCCAATATACCTAGATATACCCTCAAAAAATTGGCTTACTAGATATATAGTACATCCCTTATATATATATAATATATATAATATTAATTAATAATATATATATATATAATATATATATATATACTATATATATATTAATTATATATATATATATATATTATAATATATATATTAATATTATATATAATATATATAATATATTAATATATATATATATATATATATATATATTAATACGGTATATTAATATTTAAAATATTAATATTATATATATATTATATTATATATATATATATATAATATATTAATATGAATAATCTATAATAAACAATGATTAATGGTTAATATATCTAATATAAGTATATTTTCACTTTATACTCTTAGCGCTATATAGGTGGGGTACCCTAGTATTAGTCACTATAATACTATTATATCCACGCTGTATGGTTGAAGTATTTTCAGACAGCTACCGTATCTTTGTTTTTATTACACCGTGTTAATGACCTAATGGAGGGCCTCGTGACTTCACCTTAAGACTGCTTTCTTATATGTATAATTTTCCTTATTTCAGATTCAATCATATGAGAATGTGTTGCAATTGAAATATTGTACAACAGAAGGAGTAGACGTATGCAGGAGAAAATGATACTCGTTTCAAGAAATCATCAAGTTTACTATCTAAACTTGAAACTTAGCATTTAATATTTCTTCAATTATAAAGGAAATGTTTGATATTATTCATTTTCAAACAACATGAATGATGTCTCAAATACATCTGTCTTGAACACCATTAAATTTTTTTTTATTTACCTATATACGGAGGTATGTCAAGCTATCGGTCAAAGTTTTAATTTTTCCCATGGACTTTCTATTAAAGTCACACAAAAATTACGATATATTTGTCGTATTTTCACATTTTAAAGAATAAAATTTCAACATTCATTTTAGAGAGTAGAATATAAAGTATGAATAAAGACGAAATTTTACGAGTATTCTTCATGAAATGTTTAATATGTCTTTTTTTATGTGATACTTAAGAATAATAGTAATCAATTATAAAATCGTTTGAGTAAAATATTGATGTGAGTAAGTAGAGGATGAGTCCTATTTATACATGTGATGACCCGTTTGATCAAACATAATTAATGGAGTAGCATAAATATTATTTCTTAGCAAGATCTAAATATGTTACCTGCGAATACATACAAAGTTTCCTCGTAGAAAATCACTTAATTCAGACTTATTGTAACAATAATATAAAAATGTTCATGGGAGTTAGCCGCATTTCACAACCACTTCGACGTTGAAAATGGTGATATAAATAAAAAATGAGATAGGAATTAAATTTAATAGTGATTGCACGATACCATATGGTATCGGTTATATCAGGTATTTGGTGGTATCGGTATCGAATTTTTTGATATATAGGGATCAGTATTAGGTATCGAAATTTTGAGAGTAGTAGTATCATTAAATTATTTGACCGATTACCTTTACCGATACCACAGATTTTGTGTGAGTCTTTAAATTGATTTCGATTTATATATATAATATATAATTATATATATATAGATATTATATATATTATATTAATATAATATAATATATAATTATATATATATATAATATATATATTTATATATATATAACGTATAATATTATATATTAAAATAATATATTATATATAGTATATATATATATAAATATATACTAGTAGATATATATATATATATATATATAATTATATATATATTATATAATATATAATATATATATATTATATATTATATAATATATTTAATATCCCGCATTTGTGAGTGAATTTCAAATGCATGAGTTGGGGTAATGGTATAAGAATTTTGGCATATAGGTAGGTGAATATGTAAACTCCTTCAATTAGGTTTTGAGGCTTATCAACACCATTCTGCCGAAAGTAGGATTTGATAGAAGAGGGTTTTCAGCCCCTTTTCACCACTTCCAGACGAAGAGAATTTAAATAAGTTCTTTTCCATATGACTCACGATTCGAGAGACGGCAAGCTATACCTTTTCTATAAAATTAAAGTTTTCAAATATTTCTTCTTCTTTTTTTAATTTTGCATTATTAATATGTATATATATATATATATATATTAATATATATATTATATATATATATATATATATATATATACCTCATAAATAAAATAATATTTTTGTTTTAGATTTTTTTAAAAGAAATCGATTGTAGTATGCTTTCTTAGCATAATCTTTTTTTATTTCTTTTCTTTCCTAATGATTAATATAAAAAATATAAAAACCTATAATATATATATATTAAAATAATCAAATATATAAATAACTTTATATATAATTTTTATTTATATTATTTTATATATTAATAGTTTAATATTTTATCTTTTCTCATAATTATATAAGCAATTCAAAAAAACTATATATATACCATAGGGGCGACTATATATATATATATATATATATATATATATCTCACCCTCATAAACCCTCATATCCGCACCATAACAACCCTCTCCCCCATACACCTTGGACGACTATGCTTCTAAACCCCCCCCCCTCTATCTTACGAATATACTCACCTAACTGACTTGTAATTAAAATATTAAATCACTATACTCCCACCATTTATGTATTCTGTTAACATTTTTTCGTCATAAACTTCCCGTATCTATCTGACGGCAGTACATATATGTGGCTAGACCTCATTTTGTCGCGTATTTATCGCAATTTGTTCCTATACTGCACTGCGATAACAACCTCGCGCTCTAGCTCTCCGCGCGCTCTACGTTTTCTGTTTCATTCCATATAAGACTGGATAAGAGGTCGTGCATTCAGGAATGTCTGAGTGAGTAAAAAATCGGTAATACAACCATATTAATTTCGTAAGGAATTTCCTCAATTCTATATTTTTTTAATAGGTTTTACTCATTCTTTCTACCGTGATTTAGCTATGTTTTCTTGGCCCTGCAAATTCATTAAAGAACACGTTTCTTTTTATACAGAAAAATGTAAACAAACAAAGGGGTCCTTCCTTAGAATGTCTGATTGCGAAATAATGTGTTCATTCAATAATATATTTAAGAGCTCTTTTTAAATCTATATTTACTTATCCCAAATTGATAAACTTCTCTAACCTACATATAGAGATTTTGAATCATTTAATCTATATATTTTCTGATAAAACTTTCGTTTAGGATCTCTATTACTTAAAATAATAATTTTGTTATTTCCAAAATCACGTGGTCCATCAAAAACAGCCTGATTCAATGAGTGTATCTAGATACATCAAAAGTTAACTCTTTCTTTAATATAGTGAAAATCTCGTGCGTGTAGTTTTATGCTAACTCTAATTAAATACTCCCGCTCGACTAACTAAACTGAGGATAAGACATTATTTATATACCAGTACGCGCCTCCTCCCCTCTCTCCTCGCCTTACGCGATTAAGCACAAATGACATAGCGTAGGCAAGTTGAGGCGCCGTCTTGATTTGCACAATACCTTTACAAGCAGCCTCACGCAGGGCTCACTGTGTACTCTCTCTAACAGAGACGGCATGGCTTACTTGCCATATGTGTACTGGACTAGCGCTGAGAAACGGATGGAACTTATTGACGTATACAATCATTCGTTGTGTACCCGATGATGCTCGATAATTTCGCTTTGTATTCAGACACAGTTTATAGAACTAGTTGAATTGGTCTGGCCTCCTAGATCGCTAGGCTTGTTATATATACAACCTTATTTTTGTAATTAATTATTACATTTTTTTCTTTGTAGTTGGTTTACTGTGATTGATTAACTGGTTTCATCATTTGCGATTATATTATGCCAGCCTCCAATCGACGCTCTTTTAGAAGTACACATTGCTACGCTTTTACTATCGCTGTATCATACCATAGCACAGGGATATGCACAATTTGCTATATGACAGAATACCTGTGTTCCTTTATTTAATTGTGAACATATTCTCGTACGTGATATTTGTTTTTATATACCTTTTTAGTGTCCGCTGCTGGCCAATAATATCTTATAATAGATGAATGAGATTTATTTTAGGAATAATTGGTTGAGTTGTCTGTCATTGTATATTTATTAGTTTCTTCTTATATAAACTTTTCATGCCATCTGATACAGCTTTTCTACATATGACTTAATCGAAGGAATTTTTACTGTACTACATAACAGAATGGGAAAACAAAAACCTCTCAAAAACAGTATGAAGTATACACCCATTATGGAAACATTTATATATTTAAAATATATATATTTATCCACTAGAGTGTGGAAAAATTGTTACGAATTTCCCTATCTGATAATATATAATAAAATAATAATTTTTTTTTCTGTAATTATAACATTATATATATATTTATATAGGGCAGTTGATTTTATGATTTAAGCTTTTATAATTTTGTTTATTTGTTTGTTTCATTTCAATATATATACAGAAGAAAATATATATTATTAAATTATATATTTTTAATATTTTACTTTCCAGTTATGAATATATATATATTACCGTATAATTTCATATTAACATAGTTTTCTTTTATCTTTGGATAAATAAAATATGTATTGCAACAGAATATTTTTTTTCTTTCTTCCATCCCGGAGGTAACTCTTTATTGTGAATGTCAGAATTTTAATATCCGCGGATGTGTGATTTGATATATATATATATATACTATAATATATATTATTAGTTATAATTTCTATATTATATATATAATATATATACTATAATATATTTGAATCATAATACATTATATATAAGACGGAAGCATATCGTCAATATATATATATAGTACTTAGCATTTACATTTTTAAATACGAATATTCTCCAGATATCTCATCTTTATAGTTATTATTATATTAACTTTATTATTTTAGTTATATTTTTATAAGAAAATTTAATTCTGTGGAATCAGAGACACGAAGATAAATAATATAAATATATATATTATATTTTAATAATTTATTTTATATTTTTCGTTCTTAGGTTTTGAGTACATAGTGTTATATAGATTAATCTTTTTACCAACTAATACTCGTGAGATAAACTAGCCAATTAGCTAGTTATATAGGAAACGGAATAAACATTATCTCGTTGTATTAGGTCAATAATATATATATATTAAAACCATTATTTATGTGATACAAAAGATCATATTCCTACATTAATTTTTTTTAAAATGTTGTAATTCTGTTTTATATATATATATAAATATTATTGTTTCATCTCACGCGCTACTAAAATAGACTATATTCAATTTACATAGTATTACAGTAGTATAGACTAATAGAGAAAAACATTAAGCATCCAATATTCTGTAATATTGTCGTGATGATACAAAGTCTCTCCATTATAGGTTGTTGAGGCAACTACGGCTCGCCCGTCACAAGTTGGCCTCACAGCACCATCTTTGAAATTTATATATATGGTAAAACTTATAATTATAAAAGTATCACACGAATACAGTAACAATTACCGAGACGAAGTAATCTGTACGACTGTTTCTTTGTTTTCAAAAATCATAGTTCTACAAACATGGGTTAGTTCTTTAAACTACTAAAGCTATATTACCGTTGCTTTGGCAATTAGTTTTTTAACTTTTGATCTACTT
>JABUQX010018483.1:20000-30000 GCA_015478945.1 Trachelipus rathkii
CTAGGAAGAAATTATAGACCGATACCGATTCTGATACATGTATCGCCAATACTTTAATATTGTAAAGACATTATCTGACTACTTAGTATGGTAATTATTCTATCGGTCAAATAGAAAAAGCCTCTTTGCATATTTATCGTCCATGCACGGTCGACTGTGATTGAAGGGAACCACTGATCTTATCAGCGGAAGAACAAGAGGCGTTTTATAGAAGATGCGTTAAGGTACCTTGCAGTGGATTAAAATAATCAATTTACATTGAAGCAGAAATATTAATAATAAAAGCACGAGGAAGAAGAGTGAAGAAGAAGAAATTGTACTTGTTTTATGGATTTGCAAACAGGCAGTATGATAGGAGTAATATGGAAAGCTCCTCATTAATACAGGTGTTTAATGGAGCACTATAAATGAGCACAGCAATATATGTAGTGGTAAGTTCCTGAATTGGGAAATCAAAAGTAGTATATATTAGCACTATATAGAGTGAAACGTCGTTAAGTAATATATGTAACTTATTAGTGATGGGTTCTTTTTTAATCAATTAATAGCCGTACCCTGAGTGAGGCACGGAATGTCTGACTCTCTTGGTTTATTCAATTGTATATGGAAAATGTGTTATGAAAAAAATTAGACGGGCTTGGTGTAGGAGAACGGGTGTATAGAATGATCAGAATGGAAGAGATGGAGAGTCCTATATAACCATTTATTATGCGATGATAATGAAATTTGTTGTTTTTTGTATAATGTATTTGAGAATTCTATTGAAAGAGATGTATGAGAATTTGCTGAAAAATAGAGGGATTTTTTTAGGCTCTCACTACTCATATATGTCAAGAGAGAATGGTTTGAAAAGTAAACGCAAATAAGAAAGAATTTATTGTCCTTGTTATTTGCCTACAAATAATAATGCTCGGATGTAAGACGTTATATTGTTGATATGAGTTGGAGCAACTGGAACAAGTATACGAGTTTAAAATATTAGCGAAATATTATGTTGGAATGAAAAGGGAATGGACATGAGCCGACTAGTTTATTGTAGTGGAAAGTATTTCCGTGAGCTTGTGAATGATAGTAAGGTTGTTGGATATAACATCTTAACAACCTTGTGATGTAAAGGGCACTCTAACTCGTTGAAGTGTCGCTAGGTCTTACATGATGGGGGTATCGTTGCTACCTGTAGTTAAATGTATAGTAGTCGAAATGAAACTATTGGGTCTGGAATAAGAGTTATAGATCATAAAAGTCACTGACATTGTCAGATGGACAATCTTGGGGTTGGTTAGGTGTGAGAAGAATTGATAAAATGGCAGGAAAAAATTGAACGCATTCCACGCATTAATGATATTTGTATTGAAACGGAGCAAATCGAGAGAGAAAATATTGAAGACATTTGAGATGTTTGGTCAATGAGGCGAAAGAAGGATGATAGCGGCTGGTAGCGAAGATATAGTGGTAAGGTGTTGGGATATCGACTGCGATGGAACCTGAAGAAAAAGTGTATAGCAGTCAGTAGAAGAATGCCTGAGAGACGAGGAATGTGATAAAATTGACGTTTGGCCCAGATATGAAAGAAAGTGTGTTGCATAATAGGAAATGAAAGACGGAGGTTTTGTGAGGGTATGGGTTTGGGCCCGACCTGTTCAAAAGATGAACCCTACATTGACTATGTTTTGCCATAGTGAGAGGCCGTCCTGTCCCGTGAAGCTTTGGGGGGATTTATTCATGCTGCGACGAATTTCTCACTAAAAGATTCTATTAAAACGGCGGTGAAGGCTGGGCCTTTTCTTTTCGACTTTTGGCGCGCCGGAGCCATATCTCTTACTACTTTCTGTTTCCAGTGACCTTGACATACGCCACCTACCACAGTTCTTAGTGGAGGAAAGAATTATGGTTATATATGATTTAATATTATATATTAATATTTAATAAATATATATATTTAATTATTTATATTTATGATAAATAATTATAGTATATATTAATATATATTGAATTAATATGACTTATACCCTAAATATATATAATCACCCAACGCATCAGTATATAAATATATCATATATATATATATATATATAATATATATATATATATGGGCCTTTACTTTTTCAAAACTTTCAAAAATTTAGATGCGTTATCACGCTTACTATTGATTTTAATTTTAAATTAATTTAATAAAACTTTTATTTGATGATTTTGATTTTTAATGAAGAAAATTATATATATTAAAATCAATAACTTTATATCTGGAAGTCATTCCAGAGTACGAAAAGATTTATTTGGAAGAACTAGAATCACTTAAAAACAGTAAAGAATTCAAATATAAACAGTGGTATTAAATATTCGGTTTTTAATATAAATATTAATACTTCTCTCTTACAAACTACGAATCGGTTGTTGTTACTAGGGGTTGGAGCTCCGTAACAAGAGTTCATGTCCACGACCCTAATCACCTTTAATTTATCCCTATAATATAATACAATATAATACATAATAATAATATATATAATAATAAAATAAAAAATAATTATCTTTTATACAAAGCGAGGATATAATAATTTATATGAATAATAATATTAATAATAATTAATATATCAATAATAATAATACATAATAAATAATAATAATAATAATAATAAATAATAATAATAATAATAACCTGTAGATAATAATTAAATAGAGTAATCAAATATATAATAACCAATAATACTTATCTTATATTAATAATTAATATAATAATAGAGTAATAATAATTAATAATAGTAATAATAATAATAGATAATAAATAATAGGATAAATAATAATAATAATAACAATAATAATAATAATTATAAAATAATAATAATATAATAATAATAATAAAATTAATAATAATAAATAATAATAATAAATAATAATAATAAAATAATAAATTTTTTTCAATATATATCATCAAATTATTATTACCCTGAATTATCGCTAGATGAAGATAAAAATTTAGTTGGATGAGCAATAGTTAAAACTTTAGGTTTATTAAATCTGAAAGTTATATACAAAATTGTTTCATGCGCGTGTTGGTCTTCCATGGAAGCATGGGGAGCAACGCCTCCCTAAAAAAAATGAAAGATATATTTTAAAAAAATTTTGAAAATAATCAACTCAACAAACAATTACATAATCATTTCTATATTAATCAATTTTCATTTAATTGTTGATTAATTGCAAATTGAAATAGTATTGATACGAATATTGCTTCACCATTCGTCGTTCACAAGCTTGCAAGAAGCAACCGCGATAGAAAAATCTATATGGTGAATAAATGAGCAGAAGAAAGGAATGAAGGACGAATTTTAAAGGAAGGGAGAGAAGAGAAGAGAGAGACGAGAGAGAGAAGAGAAGAGAGAGAGAAGAAGGAGAAAGATCATAGAGATGCAAGTGAAAGAGAGAGAAGAGGAGAGATGAACATTGAGTAGAAGAGGATGAGAGAGACAGTAATCATACGGCCCCAATTACATCTCATAAGCTAAATGATCCAATAATTATGCATGCTTAATTCATTAAAATATAAAACATCTTTAATGAATTTGTAAACTAACTTTTTTTTTTTTTTTATACCACAATAACCGTATCTATTTACAAAAATTAGCTTTCTTCTTCACTATTCTCCACAAAAGCCACATTTTTTCAGATTATTATATACATAACTATCTAAATTTAAAACAACAATTAAATTACTTTAAAGAAGCTTTTACTTATCTTAAAACAGATCTTCAAGCATCAGCTCTGAAAATAAGAAACAAAATAATTAGCATTTCATTCTTATGTTAACATCAACTCCTCAGAAGGAAACCTTTCGTCTATTTCCCTTCACACCAGCGTCTATTCGTATCTACAATAGATATGTGCGAATAATTTTAAAATATTTGGGAAATAATAAAAAAAAAATCGAAGGAAACTAATAAATCAAGCAAATTATATGCTTTTAATTAATTATAGCTTATAAATTTTAAAGTATGGTTAGTTTAAATGACAATATATTTAGAATAAAAAATATATTCTATGAATAAAAAAATAATTTAAAACTAATGAATAGGCTCACGAAAATAAATAAATCACATACTGATAGCCATGGTTATGATGATAACGATAACAAGGTTATGTGCGAAACATATAATATAATTTATTCTGCTTTTGTTATATCCTATTAACTTTATTAAGTAAAATTATATGCAAAATAATGGTAATAAATTTTTTTCATAGGTATAAGAAAAAATATATATAATTAAACATTATGAAAATACATATATAAATTACTATATAATATATAATATAATATATAAATATATACCCTATATAATATATATATATTTAAAAATTTGTACATTCAATTAATACTACAACCACTTCAACAAGCTTTTCCTCTATTCTTCATTCGTTTTGCAAGAGGCGAATAGCCCTCTTGAAAAATGAAAAAAATTTGAAATGTTAAATCTGTAAGTGATTTACATTTTATATCGTTAAAATGAAATATAAAATCGCAAATGACAACACATGTCGTAATTGGTAGACCTCCATATTATATATTTCGAGAAAACTAATTAAAAACAAAACTCCAGTAAAAATCGCAGAAAAAAAAAGCAATAATCTATTTTAAAACTGCCAAAAAAAAAAGTATAAGGAGCTAATAAAGCGAACTTAGCATTATATATTCTTATTGAGAAAAAACTTATGTAAAGAAATTAAAACAAGTGCATTGCTACAACTACTAGTAAATTTATTGAATCAGAAAATTTAAGATTTGTTAGGGTTCATTAGAAGTAGCTCTAAGCTTTATATATATATATATAGTTAATAGTACTTATTTGTTAATATTATGAGAATTGAACTATATATATATTAATTAGATATATATTAATTATATATTATTCTAATATATATATACTATAATTATATATATATATATAATTCATATCTTTATAATAAATTTATATTAATTTATAATATATTATAAATATTTATATAATTATATATAACACAGATATATATATAACATAATATTAATATATATATTATTAATATTACTATTATAAATTTTATATATATAATCTAATATATTATATATATATATATATAATATAAGTATATATAACTATAATATAATATATATATATCTACAATCTATTTTATAATATATATATATATATATATAATAGTATAATATATTATATATATTATATATTATATATTATTAATCAACTTATATATTTATATATATATATAAATTAAAACGTTATATTTAATATAATATAATTATATATATATATTTATATGATATCACATATAAATTTTACAGTATAATTATATATATATATGAGCTACGTATTTATTATATAATATTTATGTTATGTTATATAAATACTATATTACTTTATATTATTATAATCTATATAAACTTTATATATATATATATAGTATATATTATATGCTATATATATAATATAAATATATATTATATATATATATAAATATATATATATATATATTAATATATATATTAATATATATATATATTATATTAATATATATATATATAATACTATAATAAATATATATATATATATATATAATATTATATATTTATCTTTTGCGATGCATAAACACATCTTCGTTCTCATTATAAAGCTTTTAGCTTGATGGGCGAAGCAAATTATTAGCGGAAATTCGAAAGTGTAATTATTATTATAATATTAATAATATTTATAATCTTTAATCACCCTCTACATCACACTCATATATAATATAATATATTATTAATATATAATATATATATATATTAATATATATACTATTAAATTAATATAATATATATATATATATATTAATATATATATTATAATATAGTAATATATTAAATATATATATATATATATATATATATATAAATATATATATATATATATATATATATATAGGTAGGTATTAATTTAATATCTAATATTAATATTTTTTATAATATTTTAATATATAATATTAATAGAATAAAATAATATTAATATAAAATCTATATATATATATAATATATATAATTAAGGTGGTCCTTATTTGTATGATTAAAAAGGAATTTTTGAAATTTCAATATATGTACCATTTAAAATTTAATCAGCACATGAAAGAAAGTTAGTCTATAAATTTCACTTCTATCTAGTCGTATTAAGTAGACGCGAATCAAGGTCAAAGTTTAGCCATTTTAGGGCTTTTTCCGTGAAATAAGTTTTTATTGCAAATTTGTTGCATTTACGAAAATGGAGTCAGTATACATTTTATTGTAGCTAATTTATCTTCTATATTATCTGACCCCGTTTCACTGCCATCTATTAGGTAAAATATAATTACTATTAAAGTTATGACAGAAAACTCATATTCTGTAGCTATAGAGCCGTGGAGCTATTTACCAAAGAATTGTATGCTATCCACTTGTAGCGTTTTTCTTTTCTTTTGAGGCTTCTTGTAAGGGATCATGATTAGTGACATTAATTAACAATAATTGTTATAATAAAATGTATTAATAAATTACAAGAGATATTATATTAGTCTTCGGCCAATCACATGGTTTGTTTTGATCTGTCCAGGCCTTCTAATTGGTTGAAAGTGGGTGGCGTGACTCTCGTCGGACCTATACCCAAATGGGTCTGGGTCGACAGGAAAATGGGTCGACATTTGTATAATAATAAAAAAAAAAAAAAAAAAAAAAAAAAAAAAAAAAAAAAGGTTATTTAGAGCTTCAATAACGAATCCAATAGAGCTTAACCTAACTTAACCTAACTTAACCTAATCTAGCCTTAGTTGCATTTCTTATTGTTTATTTCTGCTATATTTCAGTATTGTTATTTATTGTATTTGTTTCCAGTTACCATTCTCTTCTCAGGCGTTTCTAATAAGTTGTAAAAAAATGTCAAGGAGAAATGTTTTTCTTGTTGGTGAAACGGCTCACGTAATTACGGGTAGTAAACTTCCATTAAAACGAAATTGCTTAAGTGTACTTTTTTTATAATACGAGATTCGTAAAGCTACCTTTGAATGCAATAAGTGCCGCGTTTAATAAAGTTACCTTTGAATGCAAGTGCCGCGTTTGTGATAGATAAGTGTTTAGTGTTTTGGAAGAAACAGCGAGTTCCCATCAAGATCATTTAAATTGTGAAAAAAAGCTGAAAAGTTGTATGCAGCTTGGCAACAATTGTCCAAGAACAAGAACAGAAGCAGTGAATTATGCAGGCAGAGGGAAAACAAATTTAATTAAAGAAGAACTAGATGACTTGTTTGACATCGCGCTTGCCAACGCATTAGAAAAGATGAAGATCCCTGAGGGCAAGGAATTTTTAATATCACAAAGAAAAAGGGGCCGCCCTGGATGCATCACTGGAAAATATATTATCCTTGCCGCTCGTGAGAAGAGATCAGAATTACGAAAACGGAAAGAAGCTGAAAGAGAAAAAAGGCATGTCAATTTTGACGTCGGAAAACATTCACGAAATATTGAAACGGAACTTATTGATGAATTTAAGATTAAAAAATGTATTTAGTATTTACATATGTATAATTGTCATATTATTTTAATTGTCATATATATTATATAATAGATCTTTTCCTGTTTCATTGACTGCTGTCCAAAAATATCGATTATATATACCTTATAGATGTTTTTAGGCAGCTGTCGATGAAACAGGAAAGGTGCATATATTATGCAATTAATGCAATACAAAAATAGATTAATAAAAATTCCTTTTAGCCGAAGTTGCGAATCCTATAACTACAGAAGAGTCAGATAATGGAGAGAGACTTGCAAGCCGTTGCAAGCCATTTTTATTTGTAGTCGACTTCAGATGATACGATGGCGTTTACGGATATAAGAGCAAAGAAAGAGGCAACAAAATTTTTTTTTTTTTTTAACTGCGCGACTTTCAGTAGCGCTGGATAGGTATAAAATAAGCGGTAAAGATAGCTGTAATCTATTATCAGCAACTTCACAAGCTATTTCACTAAATCCTAATGACTATTTCATAAACAGATCTTCTCTGAGAAGAGAGAGACAATATTTTCGCAAACAAACAGGTATTGAAATTAAAAGTTCATTTTTATAATTAAATTTAAATTTTGCAGTATTTCACTGGGACTCGAAACAGCTTCCAGCTTTAACAGGAAAATCTAAAGTAGATCGCCTCCCAGTTATCGCTACAGCTCCCAATATCGATCAATTACTTGGAGTTCCAGAACTGACAAGAACAACCGGGCAAGAAGTATCTGCAGCAGTATACGATACCATCTGTGATTGGGCAATAGCAGACAAAGTTGAAGCTTTTGTTTTTGATACGACCGCTTCAAACACAGGAAAGCTAAATGGTGCATGCACTCTTCTAGAACAAAGGTTAGGGAGAGAAATTTTGTTTTTAGCTTACCGCCACCATATTTTTGAGCTCGTACTGCAAAGGATTTTGGCCAAAGTTAAAGAAAGACGAAATTCATGACTATGCAACAGATGCAGAGCTTTACCAAGTTCTTAAAGACTCTGCTAAAGAAATTTTAGCTTTTGCGAGAGCCAGAATTCAAGAACATTTACCTCGTGACGATTATAGAGAGTTTCTAACTTTAATTTTGATTTTCTTAGGTGGAGTTCCATTAAAAGAAATAAATTTCTATCAACTTGGACCTTATCGTTTAGCTTGATGAATGACTAAAGATATTTATTGTATAAAATCTTTTTAACTAGAATACAATTTCAATGTATTCAGGAGAAAGTCTCTTTAAAAAAAATTTGGCGCTTCATTGTGAAGTGTTAAGCAGAAGCTTGGTTTTATGAGATCAACGCGATAGTTGCTCCGGTAAACCACGTATGTTTTTCAAAAAGGTTGATGGCCTTTAAAGTGAAATAAGTAGAAATAGGCGACGCGGCCATTAACAAATTTTTGAATCATTTTTATGGTATCTAACAGAATATATTACTGTATTTACTATATTTGATGAAAGAATAAGTAATCTGCAATAAAATAAAATGTCAGAAATTTTATTAGGGGTTAGCGATGAAACAGATAATGAAGAAACTGTAAAAAAATTGCACATAAAATAAAAAGATCTTACAGAATATTCCCGAGAGGCTATTGTCTTCTAGATCCCTTAAAACTCTAGAGAGATTTAAAATTAATTTTGAATTTTAAGAGTATATTCGGATCTTTGTGATGAATCGGAAGCCTATAAAAATGGAAAAGAAATAGTTAGATAACTAAAAGTGATTAAGGACACTGCAGAAATGGGTATTAAATTAATGAAGATTTTAATATCCGAATTACGGAGAATGAGGAGCAGAAGCAGTACTTGTTACAGGTAACTTTATTTAATTAACTACTGAGAACTACGTAATACAGAATACAGATAACAGATAGCTAAATTAATAAAGTTACATATTTAATGTTCTTCACAAAATTACTGTATTTTTATAATTGATATTTCAATGATATTCAAAAATAAAATGAATTCAACTAGTTAAAATCTTTGAAACTACCTTCAACCTTTACATTCTCCTCCATGTTTTCTAAAAATGCTTTAAATGATAAGTAACATTCAATATCGTGGTTGATTTAAATAACCATATCAACCAAAATTTATGAATTATGCTATTTCTGATAATAAAAAAAACAAGACGCATGTCTCAAAACTAAGCAAGTTAAAGTTTTCCGATACAAAGGTTCACTGTTCATAAACTACCTCATCTTATTTTACTTTTTTTTTTTAACTCTGAAAGGGGTGATATTATATCTGTTTAAATTCACAGCTTAGACCAAAGAATAGAGCTAATTTGACTGCTGTGCAAAAAAGAAGAATGAACTTTGATATCGAGGTGCAAACATTTCGCAGCGAAATACTCCAATTCGAAAAACAAGCTAAAAGACTGCCGAATATTTACTTAATTCTCTATTGACGTCGTTGTTAGCATGATCTGACCGGAGTTCCAAATTCTAGACTTACCCCATTC
>JABUQX010018484.1:0-5000 GCA_015478945.1 Trachelipus rathkii
AAAGAGAGAGAATTTAAGTGTCAAAGGAGAGGCGCATCTCTAAGGATTGTCGCGCCCCTCCTTATTTCAACAATAGTGTGGGGACAAGAATAATCAGGGAGCACAAAAAGAAGAAACAAAGGCACGGAGGTCCGAGTCTTGATAACGGAACGAAGCTGAATACTCAGGTGAAGAGCCGAAGCTCCTAAGGAGTCAGTGAAGGTGAAAATGAGAAACGTACACCTACTGTACGTATGGGGAGCGGTAATGGCTTAAGTAAAACCCTCCGGGATACTGGGTGTAACGTAGTGGTTGTGCGGGAAAAGTTTGTGCCGAAAAGGTGTTATGTTGGAAACATGAAAATACGTTTGTTGGACGGTACGGTGATCGAAGCGCTCCGCTTGCAAATATTGATGTGGATACCCCTTATTATGTAGGGAGAACAACCGCGGCAGTATTGCCGGAGGTTGTGTATGATTTGGTAATCGGGAATGTCAAAGGAGCATTGCCCTTAGTATCCTAATACTCCGCTTGGGAATCGACCGTGTGTCGAGGGCTCGTATAAGTAGAAGGTCGCGCATACATTAGTAGTATGCTAGGTCCATCGCTGGAGCGTGAAGAAGGTTACAAGAGAAATAATCCAACAATCATAAATATGGAATAGGCAGTTGGGAGATTGAGTGAGTCTTACGAGGGAGACCGTCAGTTGAATCGTTTGACATCCTGTAATAAAGATGATCGCGCAACCATGGAACCATCACTAAGTGTGATGATGGGTGCAAAGTTCAACTGAATGAGAACGTTACAAGGAAAAGATGAAATTGAAGACGCTGAAGATCTATTCAGGAATTTTGAAGATGACACGAGAATGATAGATGTTCAAGGAGACATGATGGTAGAGAGCACGAAGTGGTCTGAGAAACGCAGCGTGTGGGCACAGGCCGTACGCAGTGACGGCTATACCAAAACCTATGCAAAGTTTCTGGAAGAAACCAAATATATCCGGGACTTGAGCGATCTGGTAGAGCGGATTTCCGACTTTGTGAACGAAGTAAAAGAACTAGTTAACGTCGGGAGACTTTTAAAAGTAGACAGAAAGATGACGTCACTCTACAGAGGGTATGAGGTCAGTGGAAAAAGGAGAAAACAAGTATGCAGTAAAGAATGGTGTGTTATTAAAAGAGTGTTAGAAACAACAGGAAAGGTTTACTTCTGGTCGTACCGAAAGAGTTTAGAAGTACAAAAGTCATGAGATGGCCATGATGGAGTCTTCGGTGGTCATAGAGAACACTGAGAATATGGGATAAAATTACCAGCATTTAAAACCCGAACATATATTTGGACGTAACTAAGCATTGTTACTCGTGCGATATATGCCAGAATACCGGCCCGAAGGACTCTCTGAAAGGGCAACCCATGTGTCCAGCCCATCATTGAAGAACCATTTCAAAGGGTGGTCCATCGCTGATCGTGGCAATCTACCACGATCTCCGAAGGACACAGTATGTCCTGACCTTGTGGATGCGCTAGCGCTATCCTGAACGCTGTCCGTTAAAGAGCATATACTGCCCAGAAGTTGAAGATAGTTTGGTTGTCAAGTTTTCACGAGGTTGGTGTGCCAGAAATCTCAGTGACAAGGCAGACATTTACATAGATTTAATGAGAGATGTACAGAAGATGTTTGAACATAGCAGAAATTTTCGTCAGCATTTAACACCCAAAATGAGTTCAAGGCGTTCAGAACATGTTACCGGAACTCTTTAGAGAATGCTAAGAGATGTGCAGTGAAGCAAGTGAGGAAGTGGCCAGTTCATTGAGGCCCATATTATTTGCATACAGGGAGGCTCCACAGGACTCCACAGGGTTCTCCCCATTCGAACTCCTGTATGGTAGGACTGTGCGAGGTCCATGCAATTTTAATTTAAATTTGGCGGGGGATATTAATCTGAGAGGAAGGTCAACATTGATATGTTTCGAACTTGCAGGAAGATTAAATGAAACTCTGGAGTTGGCCAGAGAGAATTTTAGCGAAGGCAATTTCCCAGAAAGTTACTATGAAGAGTGCGAAGGCCAGAAAATTGGAAGTAGGAGATCTAGCTCTTGTTATCTGTACCTAGACCTCGAGCACAAGATGTTGATGAATGGGCGGGCCACATACGAGTGGTGGAGTCATAGCGGTAAAGACAAATTACAAGAAATTAAAGTGGATGATGTGATAAGACCTATCAATCATCTGCTGAAAGTTTACATTGTGAGAGAGGAAAGTGAGAGAGGAAAAAGAGGTGGCATCAACATCCGGCGAATATAGGTGCGTCAGCAGTGATCCTTGACACTGAGAATGAAGAAAACATTACTCTAGTGGAAATGGACCCCACAATGGTACGAAAAGAGGGATTGTCTGACACCAAAATCAGTGCAGATATAACTGACTATGAGGAGAGAGTTAATGGAGATCTTGGAGAAGCATGAAGGGATTTTTACTGATGTGCCTGGCGCTAAAAACCATTATCATGCGATAGACCTTATCGACGACACCCATCAGGCTGCAGCGTAACAAGCTACTTTACGACGGGACGGAGCTTCATGAAGGAAAGATAAGATGATCAAAATGGGCACATCGTTCTTCCACGTGCCGTTTCTGCACCTGTCGTAGTTGTCAGAAAAAGGACGGAGAGTCAGAGGTGTGTTTCGGACTCAGGGCCCTGAATAGGACACGGTTTTGATCTGAGCCATGACAAAAACAGACTTAATTTAGCCCAAGTTGCCAAAAGACAGTTTTACAAACTTTGACTTGGCCAAAGCTACTGGGAGATAAAAAGAAGGCCTGAAATTGTCATAAAACCGAGTTTTTTTCACCGCGGAGGGAACTCATTATCTCAAGCTGCCATTCGGTATGGTTAATGCCGGAGCCACGCTTGTAAGATCGATGCGCAGGATACTGGATGGAATCAACGATGTCGATTTTTATATCGACGATATCATCGTCCATTCCCAGACCTGGCGCGAGCATATGATCACGATTAAGACTGTTCTTCAAAGACTTCAGGAGGAGGGATTTACCATCAGGCCGACGAAGTGTGAGTTCGCTTCGTCGAGTGTTGAGTTTTTGGGCCACTTTATTGGTAATGGCACTAAGGGGCTACATGAGGATAATGTGGTCAAAATTAAGAAAACAGAGCCGCCTAAGAACAAGAAACAAGTAAGGTCTTTAGGGCTCACTGGTTATTACCAAGATTTTGTGAAAAATTATGCACAGATTGCAGCGCCATTGACCGACTTAACAAAGAAAGGAGAGCCAACAAAAGTCAGATGGGAGCCCAAACACCAACAGGCATTTGAGACATTAAAAGAAGCTTTGAGCTCGAAGCCCATATTGAAGATGCCAGAGCTGGAGAAGACGTTCACACTACAAGTGGATGCATCTGGCACTTCATTAGGATACGTCCTTTTACAAGAAGATGGAGGAATCCTCCACCCGATCGCTTACGGGAGTAAAAAGTTGTCTGTGACACAACAAAGATACTCAACTTTGGAAAAAGAAGCGTTAGCGATCATAATGGGTAGAAAATTCGAGCCATACCTCTATGGGAAGGAGTTTATCCTCCAATCTGACATAGACCGCTAACGGCTATGAATAAGAAGAGGTATGAGAATAATAGAATAATGAGTGGTCTCTATATTTACAAAGATTCAGATTTATCTTGAACCACATAAGTGGGAAAGTATAATGTTATTAGCAGAATACCTAAAGAATATATGCTGACAACAATCTGGTCATTATCCAGCAAGTCTCTAAGAGAAGAGCACTGAATAATGAGCAATGTTTTGATCAGTGTATAAGCAAAATGTACCAATTTGTTAAGGGTGGGCCACAGATGTATGCAATAATACACGTAATACATAACAGTGCCTCATTTATGTATTTGTAAAGTAATGGCCAACATTGCCATTGCTATTTCTCTTTCATTCTCTATGTATACGGTGTACGATTGCAGCGGCTCATCAGAAGAAATTTGTAAATATGTTGTATTTCATGCGTAAACGATAGCCAATAGAAACTTGTTTTTCAAGACTTACTTTTGGAACCTAATTTTGATTGGTTTGTCGTTTCCAATCTGTGATATATAATAATCTATTATTAATTATTAATTATTATTATTATTATTATTATTATTTTATTATTATTATTATTATTTTATTATTATTATTATTATTATTTATTTTTTTTTAACTGTTATAAGGTTACTGCGCATTATTATTATATATATGTAATTGTTTTATATATATATAAATGTGTATGGAATAGTGTGGAGCGCACAATGTACAAATTCATTTGGCTTTTATGTTTTGATTTTAGAGGAAAATTGAGATTTCTTGTGAACAAAGTTTCGATTGTAAAGAAATACCAATTTTCGGTCTTGCTGAATGTGTAATATATATTTATTTTACTGAAATAACTAATAAGTGGATACATCATTTTATTAATTATTTTAAGAGTTATGATTGGATGGTCAGACGTAAACTGGTTGGCGAAGATTTATATAAATAGTATATTTATGAATATTTTGTTATCTTTTTGCTTTCATTTGTCGTCAATCAAGGTGTTTACAGTTGGTACTGCGCTTGTTGCTCTGTCTCATCGATGTTATTATTATTTTAGTGTGCATAGTCTTGTAATCGTGGAGGTGCTTATTTATATATTTATATAAAGTAATGTGTTAATGTTTTTAAATGTAATAAGGTGATATAATTTTTCAATGTGGGAAATATTGTTGGCTTATTTTCTTGTAAAGCCAATATTGTTTAAGCTGTGTTTAATATACCCTTGATGTTTATCGGTAAATTTAAATTTTTGCATTCGCTATTTAAAGTGTCGTCTGTTATGCAATTTGCAAATGCATCTTGTGTTGCAGTGTTACTATATATCACTAGCGGTTAAGAGTATTTATTATTGATATGTGTATTTTTGTACACATGGTAAGATTCTTCTTGTAGGGTTAACAACCATAGAGTATTTTAAC
>JABUQX010018484.1:7500-38334 GCA_015478945.1 Trachelipus rathkii
GAAGCATTTCTACAAGGCTATATTAAAGTACATATCTATACATGAAATAAAATAAATGTTTAAAATGCTCCCTGGAACCCACGATATTCCACTCAAATCAATTCGCAAATTCCAAAGCTCTCGCATAAGACTAACAGTAATAAAAAACCTAAAAAAAGTATACAAAAATAATAAGAACATTTTACCATTTTGATAACTCATAATAGAAGAACTAAAAATTCATTATTTATTATTTTTATTATTATTTAATATTTATTATATTTGATTATATTATTATTTTATTATTGTTATTATTATTATTATTATTATTTTATTATTATTGATTATTTTATTATTTATATTCCGGCAATTTTAATTTATCACTTTTTATTATGTAAGTTTTAAACATTTTATTTTGTTTAAATGATGATAATTGAATTTTTCTATATGTTTGTTTACCTCCCAACATGGATTAGATCATCTTTGATAGGATACGGATACAGTGGAGGTCCATCTCATCTTTGATTTCTCCCTGCGATTGCACTTATTGATTCTTATGATTCTTATACATTAAATATCGTTACTTGTCCTTTTCCGAATTACATATTGATTATTCTGTAAAAATGTGAAAGTTTTAAGCGACAAGACTTTAATTTTGATAAAAATAATATATATATATATTATATATATATATATATATTATATTTATATATATAATATATATATATATATTTTTATATTATATATATATATAATATAATATATATATATATATATATATACTATTAATATATAATCATATTTAATATACATTGCTATATATGTTAAATATAGTACGTATATACATTTATAGTGATTGTACACTTTCGCTTTATAATAATATTGAAAAAGCAACTTTTTTGAGTCTGTTTAAAACTCTAAAACCTATAACTTCCATACGGGGTTAGTCTCACATTAGACACAATTATACTCTAAACTTTTCGGCTCAAGACGTTAGGTTTGAATGAGGTGCCGCAAGGCTTCCATATACGGGCCTAAAACCCATTGGTTGCAAGAAGGCGTGCATTGCACGGGGCTTGAGATTCTAACCATCTAAGGACTCCCACCCTTACTGCATTGGTCTTTAAGAAAGTAAGAGGAATGATGTGGAAATAAGAAGAAAGACAGAATCGAACATGTAATGTTACTATGTCCCGTTTACCAATCTGAGACCCTGGGAACGAAGCTGTTGTTTTGCTAGGGAATTCCAAATATGTAGACTGAGTGGCATCTACCTAAGAAGTAGGTTGCAATGTGATTTTCATTGCTTATACTTGCACAGCATAGTATTGATTTACCATAATGTCCCCTCCCTCATAATCTAAACTCTATGAGTTTTGTTTTATGAAAAGCCATTGCATATTCCTCAAGTCTTGAAAGATGAACAAGAATATTGGACTTTAAAGGAAGAGATCTAAGTTTGAACTAAAGTTTTCCTATGAGGTATTGATACAAAATGACAAGAAAAAATAATACTATCATAGATTCTAAATGAAGTCATCTTGTAAGAATAAGAGTGTTTTCCTATACAAATTTAAAGCAAATAAGTAGTTTGAATGTAAACAAAAACTAAAAGATTCAGTGTTTTATGGAAGCTTTATAAGGATGTAATTTTCCTGTTTTTTCCAATCCTGTAAAGAATCAAAAGTAAAAGAAATATGGCATTTGGACAGGGCATGTTGTTTTTAAAATATTACCAGTACCCTGAATGTGTCATAAAGGTTAAGGGATTCAGATGGGACCTTTCCCGAAGGAATGGGTATTTAAATTCTCTTCGTATATTCCGTAGAGTACAAATTTTACGGCAAGTTACCTGTGGTTTTAAATAGATTTCCAACCTGTAAATTTATTAATTCTATTAAAAATTTTAAACCTTTTTTATTGTTATTTCAACAGGCCTGAACATTCATTTCGGGTTATAATAGCTTGTCAAAAGAGAGCTATTGATAATGGTGACCTAAAGAAAAATATCTAAGTTATTTTTCTAAGTTTTCTTTATTCCTAGTATCGGTTAATGTTTTACTGGCCGTTAGCTAAATTAATTGTTAATGAAGCTTATATAAAAAAGAACTTAGAAGAAATGAGAATCTATTAAAGCTTAAATTACCACGCTTTTGTTCTTTGAACTTTAAGTTATCATTCGTATCACATTTAGGAGCTATTCAAAGAAGTTTTGAAATTCTAAAATCTACATAAGCGACGGACATTATTATAAATGTTATTACGACAATTAAGCACTAAGTTTTTTCCTACTTTAGGTTTGTTAGTAGTAACATTGTTAGTAAGAAAATAACTTCTGAAAACGTTAGTATAAGGCTGTGAGGAAGTTATTGAAAATATTAATCTAGCTACTCGTCAGTACCTAATTGCTAATACTTCAAACTTCCCTTCTACGGATAGTATCGGTATCGGTAGTATTAAAGCTATTAGTATGGCAGACCAATCTTTAAAGTAGTATTCTAACTGTTAAGATGTGAGTATGCTTATTATATAAATTGTATATTATGATTAAAACTAATTAGTATGGATTCTCTGCTGTGTTATTATTTTTATTCTTTAAAGAAATTCTTATTTTTTTTTAAAATGAATTTTTTAATTTTAAAAAATTTGTGGCCCCTCGTTAAAAATTTCGGTAATGACCAATAGATAAAATAATAATTTGTCAAAGGCAAAAAAAATCTTTGGGGGTAAATGAAAAGTGAAAATAATTGTCATATGAATAAAATTGTTTCGTAAAGGTTCAACTGATGCTAAACGGCTCTCTATAATCTACGCAAGCGCAATACTTTCCTATCTCTTAAAACTTATCTGGATCTAAATTAAAGAGATTTAAATGATGAAAACTTAAAGTAGTTATAGATATAACTAAAATTATTCGTAGAAGGTATAAAATAAGATGGCTACTAGGTTTTATCTACGCAAAGGCGGCTTGCGATTATATAAAACCTACATAGCAATAGTATAATAAATTATCGCAAGAAATTCATAAGCTATCGGACAACTAAATTATATTTAAAATTAGCAGTAGTTGAAATACGAAGCGATATTTTTTGTCAAAAAATTTTAAAAAAAAACATTTTTAAACCTATATTATACTATATGAAGCTTTAGTTCTTTTATCTTTTCGGGACTTTCACTCTAGGTAAAAACCGTCCATCTCCTGCGTTTGAGAGTAAGACTTAAAATACTAGGACCACTGGTCTCTTAACGTAATGCTTAAAATACAAGAAAGAACTTTCAGCGTTCCTTTATATTTGGTTGTCTTTAACTTCCTACATCGTTTTTCTGGACTTTCTAGCCCTGGGTTAAGAAATGTTCGCTGCGCTGGATCCTGAGATTTATGATACTGGGCCACTGCTCTTTGCGTTACGACTCATCGCAACAAGGAAAGAAGTTTTTAAGTTTCCCAACGTAAATATTCTATCTAAGGTACATCGTATAAAATGCTTAAAATAAAGAACGATCGATTTTAAAATATAAATTTGATTATATACTAAACCATATACTTAAAATAGATTATAACTCTCTGTTCACCTATAGTTTGATTATGTTTCTCTACATGAAATGCTTTCCTCAGCATTACTCCTCTTTTCGGGCTAATTTAATCTGTGACTCGAACCAGCTATGTTGCGAATGGTCACTTCTCAAAACCTTCGAACATTTGACATTAAAAGTGTGTGAAAATTAGAAGAAAGTTAAATTAATGGTTAACCTAAACAGATTGCAAACATAACAAAGCAAAATACGTAATGTACTAGTGAGAAAATCGTGTATCTCCCTTTCATACTTGAGCTTTTTCAAAAGGAGTACCTTCCAGTATCTTAATTCCTATTGAAAGAAAGTATTTTCAGGAAGAAATGTTTGGCAATTTCTCTAGTCTGATCAGCTTAAAACTTAAGACTGCGTCGCTCACTTCCTCTCTTTCCACTCTACTAACTTTAGGGGCAATTTTAACATGACTTAATCCCTATTTTTAGAAGAATCTGTCGAAAGAAATGTGGCCGAAGTCTCTAATAACTACATCAAATCAGTCAATCTATAGACTATATTTGTAATCCAAACTAAAGAACATGCAAATAGAAATGTTCATATCTAAATATTGCAAAAATTATAAGTTATTAATTCCATAAGAAGTTATAGTAGACATTGTTTGTCTGCCTCTTCTCGATGTCAGTATTTCTTTTTCCACTTTTTTGGAATTTTGCATTTTTCAGGGGGGTTAACTTTTAACCTTTCTCTTCATCTGCCCTTACTTTTTCTGGGGGTATTGAGCTCTTTCCTTCATCTCCCTTTCATCTTCTTGGGGGTACTGCAGCTCTTTCCTTTCTATTTCCGCTTGCTTTCTCAACGCTTCACTCAAAATCCGATACCAACTTACGTATCGGGCATTAAAACAAAGTTTAGAAAAAATTAAATGTACTTCTAGAAGAACAAACGTCTACAAAGTCTTTATAGAATCGGTCAACGATATGCTATATATGCAATCGATTTTTTAATCCAAACTAATAGACATGCAAATAGGAACATAATATCTAAAATACTACAAAATTTTTCCTTCAGATTACAAATTATATTTGCAGTCGAGTAATAATCGAGGCTATACTTATGTTTATGAACAAATGCGAACTAAGATTGATCAAAAACAATTACATACCAACATAAAATTTATCCTCTCGCGTGTTCTCTTACGACTCTGTTTCTCTCTCTAAGGCTCTTTCTCTGGCCATCACTTCTGTCAACTGGGTGTTTCTCACCTACTAAATCTACTTATTCGAGCACCTCAACTCTTATAGGATTTTCAGATGACTTTTCCCGAACTTCAGGTGTTGAAATATGGCAAGGTGTCGCACGCCAAACCTTAACCAATCAGAGTCACATCATCTCTTTTTCAACCATTTGTCCTATGGAGTGCTGCTGTGCACTTTACTCTCACCGCTCCTCAACGGGCGCGCAGAATGAGGGTGCTGACGGTGTTTGGAAACGCAGTAGGGATGGAAACTCTTTCGAAACATAAGCCCAAACTATTTGGTAATCTTAGAGGCAAGAAATCTTTGGTGGGCAATAATGCGATTGATTTGTCTAATAAAAATAATTGCAAAATACGCTACGATAATCTAACAATATAGCTATTGCTAATCCAACTGAAAATGCGAAGTTTGTACAGAAATATATAGCTTTTGTTATGTGCATATATATATTCCATACATATATTATAATATATATATATATTATATATATATAATATATATTATATTATTATATATATATATATTATATAATATATATATATTATATATATATATATAATATATAATGTTTTCATCCTTTTGTAACTATTAGAGTGTGAATAGTCTAATTTGTTTCCCTCCTCCATTATCCTTCTAGGGTAATTAAGAATTTAAGTTTTGGTTCTTTTACAGTCTTTTGGTTCATAGACAATCTTTTTTTCTTTCTCCTTTTTTCAATCCAAACTCTCCAGAAAATCATTATTGAACTGTTGTGCACCATTATTTCGCCATAATTTCAGATTTGATGCATTTCATCGTTTATACGACGTTCAATTTCAATTGGCACTTCTTGTGCGACAAATTTTAAAAGACGAGTGTCGAGAAAGGCGTGTTTCTCATTTAACTGAAATCTGTGTTTCTACTTTGGCTTCTTTGACGAAAGTATAAAGATGGATTTAATTTAGTATGCAAACTAATGAACTGAAAATTTGTTTCTTCCTCCCTTTCATGTCCTCACTTTTTTTCCCTACGTTTTCGGAGGGTTACTTGGACGTTCCCTTTCTCCTCCAATCTCTACTGGGGGGCAATTCTACTTTCCTCAACCTCTATTACATTATCTTTAAGGAAAACCTAAAGTACTGAACATTTTTACACTCTTAAAGCAAAATAAAGATACTACTTTGGCAAATTCCATCACAACCGGAAAATTCCTAAAGCAATCTTAAAGACACAACTTTTACTTTGTAACGATTTATTGGTCTTCGCTCTTTTGGTGTATTTAGACTTCAAAACAAAATTGGAAGAAAGGATATTTGCTGTGGTTTTTAAACAGCAAAAATAACAAACTAATGTTGTATACTAAAATTTTAAGTCCGTTTATCATCATAATTAAGAAAAGGATATGCTATGTGATACCATTTTAAAATTAAACAGGAAATAATGTCACCTTCGTAAATGACATTCATATTACATATATATATACTATATATTATATAATATATTATATATATATATATATTATATATATATAAATAATATATTATATATATATATATATATATATATATATATATTATATATGATTATATATATATTATATATATATATTATAAATATATATTATTATATAGTTAGTTTTGATATGCCATGAATGGTATTCTTATGCGTAAAATAAAGTTAAAATCTGACAAAAAAATGAAAACAAACGTAATTATGTACACTTGATTCATCTCTGTTACTTTTTTCTCGAACTAAAACGTGGATCCTACTGTCATTCTCTCTCTCTCTCTCTCTCTCTCTCTCTGACATTTCTGCGAACTTGACTCCTTCAACGTTCCATTCGAAATTGGTCAGGAGATCTACTTTCTTTTCTTCGATTCTAAAAAGGAATATAAGATTAGTAATAACAATAAAAACAGTCGCATATACACCTCGTGTATATGGCTAAAACGTACTCACACAGGCGCATATAAACCTCCTATATATGGCCAAACGTCATGCATTGATATGGTACCAGGCGTTTGCGTCATGGGGGCAGACGGACCCAACACGCTCTTCTAGACTTACAGTTTCGCCATGACTAACGGTGGCATCTACTCCATAAATGCTTTCGGACCCGTTCAAGGATTTATTGCCGGTGCATACCTCTGGGGATAAACTTAAAACTACAGTAACTCGGAATTGTTACCACTACTGTCTTCAGTATTCCTCCTTAAAAATTTACACTTTTCTATTTCAATCTTCCACTCTTTTAACTCTAAAATTGTAAACAGATATATAATGAACTAGGTTTTGTAAGTTAAATCTAAAATTAATAAAAGATGTGGTCCTATATAATTTTAAAAGCGTTGTTTCAGGTATGAATACAGTCATGTACTCATACATATATATATTTATTATATAGGTACTCTGAGTTTTAAAAACTCTTACTTTTGGTCATTTTCCTTCTCTAATTCAATGAAAACGGCAATTTTAACGGTGTGTTTTGGCTTACATCTGGGGGGGGGGCTATGCCTCTCCTCCTACTAATAAATCACTACTATTCATAAACTCGTTGGACATAGTTATCAACTATTACTTTATATATCAAGGATGCTGTTTGAGGCCTTCTAGTAAGCCGCTCGGTTTCATTTTTACTTAGTTTTTACTTTTAGTACTTACATAAACATACAGATGTGTATACGCGTATATATATATATAGCATATATATATATATAGCAGCAGCATATAGCAGGTATATATATAAGATATATATATATATATATATATATAGTATATATATATATATATATATATATATACATATATACCTATATATACAAAAATTTGGACGGGATAGATCTTAAACTTTCAAGGGAAATGGGGTTTCAAAAACTTAAAGACACATATCCTAACGTAACAGGTCCAAACCTCTCTAATGCACAGTATTTTTGAGGTACCTGTATATATATATATATATATATATATATATATATATATATATATATATATATATATATATATTCTATATATATATATATATATATATATATATATATATATATATATATATATATATATATATATATATATATATATATATATATTTTAGTGTCTTACTCTTATTTCTTCCCACCCACATATCGTCTACATCTCCCTTTTTTACCATTTTCCTCCCTCCGCCTGGTCCCTTTTCTGCGCTTCGTCTAACAAGGTGGGGGGAACCAGGGTGTCGTTCTTTCTTCTCAGGTTATGTGCAACAGTTCCAAAATCTCCGTGGATCTCCAATGGATCCTTCTCTGTTCGACGGTGATCAAAATCTCCCATCACTTTCGTTTGAGGAAAACAATCTTCCCAATATTCGTCTAAAATACGAAGCGGCACTTTCACGATAGTATCGCCGTAACAGACCATTTGGCGCTTATATAAGTTTAAACTGATGCTCTCTGAGGACAATATATTAGTGCCTAAGAGTATATTCCATCGGTTTTGGGTTGTCTCGTGTATCAAAAATCTGGTACGTTGAAATCTATCCGATAATTTGAAGTAGAGTTCGACTTGTCTGTACTCCCGATAGTTTCTTGCATTTAAACCCTTTAAACGATATTGAGACGATCTACATAAGGCTATGGTGTTCTCCTTTCTTTGTAGGGCGTCAAACGTGGCTCTTGATACCAAAGAAACCCCTGAGGCGGTATCTAGAATCGCGGTGACATCGATCCCTCTCTGTTCTTTCTTAAAAGCAAGTGTCATTTGGCAGCAATATTGGCCTGCTCGCTGAGCTACCTTCTCTAACCTCTCAGATTCCATAGATAACTCAGTCACTGTTTGCCTTATAGTTGTCTCCTTCTCCACCTTCTTTTCTCGAGGTCGAACTGCAATTTGGGAAGGTAAAGAATTTACCTTTTCCATTACTTTCTCCGTTCGTGGTCGAACTGAAGCGGGGTTTGAAACAGCTTGAAACTCTACCTCATTCTTGGTTTTTTGTTCTTTCTTTTTTACCGTTACACATCTAAAAACCAATTTTGGCACTTCTAAATCTTCTCTCCCTTCTATTGATACAACTTTCAACACCAATTTTGGCACTTCTTCTTTCGTTGGTACACACTTTGGTACCAATTTTAACGCTTTGGCTTCTTCACCTGTAGCTTCTGTTTCTGTCTTTTTATCAGCTATGGCTAGCACAGAAATTTCCTCTATATTCTCTTGTTCTTCCTCCGTTAGATTGGACTGAAGAGGGATTTCTCTTTCCAACCTTATAATTCTTTCTATCAGAATTTCGGTGCCCAACTCTGGTTCGAAACTTCTTAAAATTGCTTCCCGTAGTAAGGAACTGTTTTCTCTTGAATCAACATAATCTAGTACCTTAGTGATGATCATGTAGTTTATCTTCTTACTTTCGAAGAAACTCCCTAATGGTTCATTCTCGGCTAGTCTCTGGTAGTTATCCATTAGACATTTAATTTCTCGGATAAATGAAGAAAATAGAATACTTCTAGGGCCGGTGTTGGCGATAAATTTCATCATTGCTTCCACGGAATTTTCTGTATTTGAAAGGGCACTTTCACTGTTTTTTAGAGGCTCCTGTCTAAGGAACGGTCTTACTGCTAAACAAGGTTTTTTAGCGCTGTTTTTACCAACAAATTGTATCTTTGTCTGACTCTCGTCTTTCTTCTCTTCTGAGCTTTTTTCATAAACATTTTGGGAGGCTCGGGCTCCCTCGGTACAAATTGCTTCGACTTCATTTTTCTCTTTACTTTCGTTTCTCTCCTTCATCTCATTCCTCTCCTCTACCCTAACCACTTTTCCTGCATTTTCCATTTCGTCTTCCTTCTCCCTTTTTTCTACTTTGCCTCCATCTCTTTTCATCTCTTCCGTTTCAGTTTGGACAAGCGTATCTGCCCCCCTTCCTCCGGGTTTTGGCGAGGTAGCTTTCCTTTGGTGCGAGGAAGATTTATCCACGACTGTTGTGGTACTTCCCAACAGGTCTGTCTTTCCCTCTTGCATTGCTCCTTGAGCTAGGGTATCAGACTGGCCAACCTGCAAGTCGTTTTCTGCCATTTTACCAAATTTCAATGGCTCGTAGTGCGTTAATAAAATGAAAAGTAGAGCGGTATAAGTAGCGTTAGTGGAGCTGCGGCATCGAAGAAATGGGGAAAATGGTTTTAATTAGGTATAATGATTTCCAACAACTTATGGAAGATCTTAAACTGTATACAAACAAAATGAGGATTTATGAGACTAATTATTTGTTATGAAATATTTTGGCAAAAATGAAAATTACTCAATTACTTTTCCAAGGAAAAAAGGCTCAGTTTTTAAATTATATGAAAACCAATTTCAAATAATAGTTTTAATTAAAATGACAATTCAGTTTTAATTAAAATGACAAATTGCTCAATCTTAGTTAAAGTGACGGAAAGTTCGGTTTCAATTAATATGAAAAAATGTTCCGTTTTAATTCGATACAATTGTGGTTGTTTACCATTAGCATTTACTTCAAAATTAAGTCTATAATGAAAATTCCAATGATGCGTTCTAAGGTAGTATTCCCTTTAAAACGATTTTCCCTTATTCACGAATAAAGAAAAAGAAAGATAGATAGAAAGAAACTGCTTATTCTTTCTCTCTTCTCAAGGTCGTTTTCGTGTGTGCAAACAAACTAACTGTGCATTCCAATGCTCTCATGAACTATGCACACGTGTGCGGAAAATCATCTGGGCTTTATACGTACATGCACACACTTACCACTGTATACGTCTGGGCGTATATCAGGTACACAGATGTATGTATAGGAGTATATAGGCAAGAGAGAGTATATATATATATATATATATATATATATATATATATATATATATATATATATATATATATATATATATATATATATATATATATATATATATATATATATATATAGATTATATAAATTTGCAAAATTACAATCAAAAATATCAATGATAAAAAAAAAATGTCGAATTGATTAAGTTTTGAGTTGATCTCAATTATCAATTAAAAAAAAAATCAATTAGAATGACAATTATGCAAGGCTGATTTTCCTTCACTAATTATGCATTAATACGAATCAATTAACTTTACTACAAAAGCTCTGCTCTAATCAATTCACATTTTCAATTGATAGAAAGAATGCAAAGAAAAAAGAATTATTCTTTCTTCCCTATTCTCGTTTCAAGGATTTTTACTATTCGTCCTTGATCTCAGGTGAGCGAACGAAATGACTGTGTCTGTGAGTCACTCTCTAAACTCTCGTGCGTATATGCTTGTGGACTCACAAGTTATGTACACTGGTAGACTCACGAGTTATGTACGTTGGTGCGTCTATTGTACGCATACAAATATATATATATATATATATATATATATATATATATATAGTATATATGTTATATATATATATATATATATATATATATATATATATATATATATATATATATATATATATATATATATATATATATATAAATTATCAAAGAAAATATATGTCAATTGTTAAAATAAATGATTAGTATTTTAATAATTACTTAAATGAGTTTTTTAAAATATAACGTACGAATATATATATATATGTATATATATATATATATATATAAATTTATTATATATATATATATATATATATATATATATATATATATATATATATATATATATAAGGTTGTTTCATATATAATGTGAACGCTACCTGTGAATTCCTGGCGGATATTAGGGGACACCTCCCACTTTACCTGTTGACTCGTATGCTGTTAGCAACACGTGAGCCCCCGCAATCGTCTCTGCAATCGAGTTTGTATGTCGGTTTGTGCTTTTGCGTTTTTTGCCTCTGAGAGAAATTCGTTCTTCTGACTCTGTTGGCTACACAAACAACCTGTTTCTGTACGTACAAGGCACTCATGTGCGTTTCATATATATATATATATATATATATATATATATATATATATATATATATATATATATATATATATATATATATATATATATAGTATATATATATATATATATATATATATATGTATATATATTAGCGCACACAATATGTGGAAAGAGAAGAAAAATGTAAGAAACCTATTTTTCTTCCCTTTTTTACTGTATATGCTCATAACGAATAACTAAAACTTTCTTACTCATATATTCCTTTGTTTCGTACGGGTTAGTTATATCATTTACAACTCATTTAACAAGATAGTAATTAATATTAAAAATTAATTTATAATGAATTAATTAATAAAATTTTTTATATATTTTATAAGTTTTGACTCCTATGCTTTTCTTTGATTTTCTGTATGGTATAACGACTTAGCTCTTTTTGATCTCTGTTTTTCCACGAAATTTGTTTCTGAGAGGCTTTTTTCTCTTTGACTGTTTTGAAGGCGCTGGTATGAATGAGGGCACGTTTTCTTCCTCTTCGGGTTTTGTATGTGGGGAGTTAGTTAATTTATCTTTTTATTTCTGTTATGATATTGGTACTATTTATAGCCTTATCCATTGCAACTATGATTACCCTAATTAAATACATTTATTATCTTTAATTACCAATTAGGAGGTAATTGAAACTGTAACTAATTACTGTTCTGACTGCGACTATTCTGTAACAACTTGTAACTGATCAGAAGATTCTTCTGTTCGATCCGATCCTGGCGAGCGACGACAGTTTCGCTATGGGGTTGGGGTTTCGGGCATCGGTATGCGTTACTTCTTTAGGTTCTGTACCAACTTACGAATATCTTTTACTGCCTAAGAATGAGGATTCTTCTTGTACTGATGATACCAATTTGCTGAACGACTCTCGATAGCTTTGGTGGACTCATCGGCGGGTACAACCGCTGTTTAGATTATTCATTTCATACAAAGACCTATATAAGTGTAATACCCCTTATCCGCGATTTTCACTAGAAGGTTTTCACTTCTTTACCTTAATTATTTAAGAAGGGTTTCACTTCTTTCCTTTACTTCTTAGGAGGATTTACTACTCCTGATTTTCGTTAGAGTTACAGTTTCAATAAATTTGGTAATCAAGACAAAAGGATAAATCAAGAGCATTTCTACAAGACTATATTAAAGTACATATCTATACATGAAATAAAATAAATGTTTAACATAACATCCCTCCCTGGAAACCCACGATCATTCCACATCCAAATCCAATTCCAAATTCCAAACTCCGCATAAAACTAACAGTAATAAAAAAACCTAAAAAAGTAATACAAAAATAATAAGAATCACTCTAACCATTTTGAATCATAATAGAGAAATATAATAATTATTATTATTATTATTATTATTATTATTATTATTATTATTATTATTATTATTATTATTATTATTATTATTATTATTATTATTATTATTATTATTATTATTATTATTATTATTATTATTATTATTATTATTATTATTATTATTATTATCATTATTATTATTATTATTATTATTATTATTATTATTACATTTTTTTAATAATCTATATATGCTGATTACAAGTTTTAACAATTTTATTTTGTTTAAATGATGATAATTGAATTTTCTATATGTTTGTTTACCTCCCAACATGGATTAGATCATCATTAAGAGGATACGGATACAGTGGAGGTCCATCTCATCTTTGATTTCTCCCTGCGATTGCATTTATTGATTCTTATGATTTTTACACACTAAATATCGTTACTGTCCCTTTTCCGAACTTACATATTGATTATTCTGTAAAAATAGTGAAAGTTTTAAACGACACAAGAAACTATTAATTTTAGATAAAAACACACACATATATATATATATATATATATATATATATATATATATATATATATATATATATATATATATATATATATATATATATATATATATATATATATATATATATATATATATATATAATATACATTGTATATATGTTAAATATATACGTATATTACATATAAGTGATGTACACGTTTCGCTTTATAAATCACTATTGAAAAAAGACACTTTTTTGAGTCTGTATTTAAAACTCTAAAACCTATAACTTCCATACGGGGTTAGTCTCACATTAGACACAATTATACTCTAAACTTTTCGGCTCAAGAAGCTAGGGTGGAATGAGTGCCGGAAGGCTTCCCTTTAGATTAAGACCCATTGGTTGCAAGAAGGCGCGCATTGCACGGGGCTTAAAGATTCTACCCATTTAAGGACTCCCACCCTTACTGCATTGATCTTTAAAGGTAAGAGAAAAAGGTGTGAAAATAGGAAGAAGGACAGAACTGAACATGTAATGTTACCAAGGCCCGTTCACCAATCAAAGACCCTGGGAACGACGCTCTTGTTTGCTGCTGGGGAATGTAAGGTATGTAGACTAAGTGGCGCCTACCTAAGAAAGAGGTTGCAATGTGATTTTCATTGCTTATACTTGCGGCAGCATAGTATTGATTTACCATATATGTATATATATAGGTGTATATATATATATATATATATATATATATATATATATATATATATATATATATATATATATATATATATATATATATATATATATATATATATATATATATATATATATATTTAAAACAAATATGGCATTTTTTGTAATCATGTTTTTAAAAATTGTATTTACAATGAATAGATTATTATCTTCCATAGTCTCAAAGCATTGTTTTGTACAGTCATAATAATTTTATATGATTTTTGAAATAGATATAGTTTAAACAGACGCTTTAATTCCTATTCATGACCTTTCAAATATGATATGATATGAAAAATGCGTTGGCGTTCTATTTGTAATATTTACCCAGCCCCCCCAGTTTTTTTAAAAAGTCAAATATATAGTTCAACGAAGGCCTTTGTAAAGATTTCAGTTTCACTTCGTGTTTATCTCAAAATTTGATTTATTATATATATATGTATATATCACTCTTTTGTCGTAAAAACTTTTCTCTTACTAATATTCATTCTTCTCGGAATAGTTTTAAATGCAACCAAATACTCTATAGCTTAATTATTATTATCTTCCTATCTATAGCTTATATTGCCTATTTATATAATCTTATATAACTTATCTATAATGCTCTTTAATCTAATTAACTATGCTTCACCAATCTATCCTTGTCTGTTCGCTACGTATCTTCTTTTTGACTGTTCTGTGGTCAATTTAATTGTCTGTTCTACTTATCTATCTTTTTGGGTATACGTAATATCCGTTTAATATCCTATTCAAAACTACTTTCTAATTTACTCATATATTAATATATATATCTATATCTAATATATATATATATCTTATATACATTAATATTAATTTCTATATATTTTTTATTATTATCGCTATCTCCGATTCTTTGATAACATTAATTTTTATTGAATATCATTTATATATTCTCATATCAAAGCATAACAGTATTTATCCAATATATATTCACATATATTATTTGATTATCTACTCTATATAATTTATACTATATCACCTTAGTTATCTACCTGTTGCTACATACTTATCTCTCTCCTAATTTCATATTCAATCTATTTTTTGCGGTTATTATCTGCCATTGTCCATTGTGTACAAACATATGAGATCTATATATACTCATATCTCTATATATACTATATTCATATTTAAATCTATTTCAAATATTATAGTAATATCTCTATCTATATATGCGTCATAATGTTGAATTCTTTGTACTGCTCCGCTTCTTGCGTAGTTATTTTTCTTTCTATTTGCTTCTCTTATGAAAAAGGTTATCATAATGCTAGTATAATTGAACCAATAATTCTTGGCTTTTACTGCGTTTGTCGATAGCTTAGATTCTTTTCACCCTATTATTCATACAGTTCTTCTTATTTAATCATTGTAATGAACTTATTTCTGAACTGTGTTTCATTTTATAATTATTTTTCTTAGGTATAATCTGCAATTTCTCGTCGAATAAATATAAAAATGCATATACTTACGCGTTAGCGTCGTTCTAGTAGTTGCGAAATTCGGATCGATAAAAGTAGCGCTGTGTTTGACGCGACAGAATCAGAGTAGCGCGCGGCGCATAAGTCGCGGTACTGAGTAGTCAGGGGCGAGATGAGGCGCTAGGGTACGCGGCGACCGCGGCGAGCGAGCTAGGCGCCGCGGCATCTAGTTGTAAGCTTCCCTACGACTTATTTCTTCCTATCATTATTATCTAATTGTTATTTTACTTACGCTGACGGAGATTATCCATTTCTCTGAGAGGTATATTCCTTTTACGTTCGGCATTCCTCTTATTTACTATCCCCCGTTGCGCCGTTCGCTTATTCTTCGGTCTATGTTTTTTGCTGATACTATTTTATACTACGTTAATGCTTACACGAGTGCATTTAATCCACTACCACTAGCCTTCTCTGCCGGCTATTCACCTCCATATTTCCCCATATTACGTATACTAAGATGTTAGATCCCTCCAGTACTTGCCTTCCTATGATTTGACGTGAAGTAAGAGTAAACTAGTTATCTAGCTATATATTACAAATAACATCCCGACAGGCATAGTAATGTGAGAGAGGTATTGCTAATAGCTATATTTCTTGCTAATCACATATCTCCGTCAAAAAGCATGCACTCACAGAGACGCCCCTCGAGAACAAGAAACTATGGAATCTATCTCGACGCTGTCATATTTGAAATATAGACTATAGAAAAATAAGTCCCATTTCCTTTGATTAATTTCGCCTATCTCCAGCGTTAGGTAGAAAGAAGTGACTTTGATGTATGACACAAATGTAATTATTCGCGAAAGAAAGAAAAAAAAAATTCGCACGTAAAGTACGTTATATTTTCTAACTTAGAAATAAATTTATAATTACGATATTGTCGAAAGACGTTTCAAACATATTATTTAATTGTCCTTATTCCATCCCCCTCGAACATTAAGTCTACGCTAATACTTATACTTGATTTAAAATCTTCAACGAATCAGCTAATCCTACTGATAATCCTGCATAATATAACCTCTCTATCTTCTCCTCTCTCAGGTCATGCGGGTCTTACTCGCCTCTAGGTGAGACGGATTGATCTGACATCCCCTATTCAGGCTCGTCAGCTCATTAATATATTCGGGAAATATTGCTTTTCCCTTTGAATCTTCAATTTTTAATGCGGCTCGAGAACCGAATGTCGGCTCTCTGTGATACGAGGGTAGGGGACGAAATCGACTTATACATATAATATCAGCCCTTATATTACTATATCTCGCACTGAATATCTCAAACTACTTTAATTTTGTTTTTTCTGTCAAGTGTCTGTACTTTTCGAGATTTCTTTTCTTTATTTTTTACATTTATCCCTTATAGTAATATAGCTTTATTACGTCTGATCTCCAACAATATTTTTTGATTTTCTCTTGTATAGTTGTTCTAACTATACTTTTCGAGATAATATCCTCCTTGCCGCCTGACTTTTTAAAGAAGATTATAAGTTTGACCTTTGTAAACATAGCTTACACATGCATCTCTAGTCTTAAGCCGGTTTTATTTTTTAATATATCATCTTTCCTGAATCTGTTATAATATAATATTGCTTACCATCTTTAGAAACTGAATTTGGTAATAGGCAATGTTGGGTACTATAGGTGTGGACTACATGCGCGCTCGGTAATCATAGAAAGGGAGTAACTCATTCTTCGCTGACTTACTTCTCTATCTCCAAGTAGGCATAGGTAAGAACCTCACTTATGTCATCATATTACTCATCAGTCTTTATTAAACTTATTCATCGGTATGCTAAACAGATGTCAAGCAATATCTCCCACGGTCCTTCTCTTCTGCACTTTTCTGGCTTGTGATATCCTCTCTTGGATCAGCATTTGATAATTTCGTTAGCTCTTATATGCGCCATATATATTGGAGAGTCTGGGAGAACGTGAAGTTCGAGACTCAAATGAAGACGAGCTTGTAGTTCCATCTGACATATTCTGCTGTCGTCAATCACTATCTATACTCGTATGATGTATAGTCACTACTACGTACTAGGCATCGGTAAAATTACTTCTTTTCAGCTACCGCACCGCAAATACTTCATCGCTGTTTTCTCTAGATAGTAGCCTATTCATCGTATCATAACTGAGTAGTTTGGTAGCAAATAACCGAATGAAATGTATGTCGTTCCCACGGTTCAGCTACTAACAGTGTGATATAGTCGCTTTTAATTTATGTGAGATGGATTATATATATATATTATATATTATATATAATATTAATTACTCACTTTACTATAATATCTATATTAATTTATCTATCTCCATTTATATTCTATTACCTATACTTCGTTCTGCCCCGTAGTGAGCTGCTATCTTCGGCCGTTCTTGAGGCTTATCCTTATATACTCATAGATACTAGCTCCGTTACTATATCCTTATTTTAGTAGTTTTTAGTTTTTTTATTGAGACTTTGTGCTTCTCCCACCCTCTATATATGCTTCAGAGTTGTGATCGTTGTTTTAGTACCCCTTCGGCCAACGATAGTTATTACATTGAACGAACGGTATATAATTATTTCAAGGCATAGAAGCGTCAGAGCTGCATCAAAAGTTTTTTTTTTACTAAAGGAATACTGCAAGTGATCTAAAGTCGCAAAGATTTGGAAAAGAGAGTCCAGGGCCGTTCTCGGCACTGTCGGAGCGGGGGACGACGGCGAGGCGGAGGGTTCGTTCCCCCTCGTCTCTGAGTCATGCTAGCGCTCGAGCACCCTTGCTATCAGGAACAGAAAAGAAACTTAACAGTAGTTGTCGCATCGGAGCATGAATAGAGTTTATAAATATATTGGAGTAGATCTAATCTTTTTCTTTCTTGGCGCTTCCTTCTCTTAGTTTTTATTGGTTTTTCATGCAGGCTCATGCAATTTTTCAAAAGACATCTTTTACTCCCATCCTTAGGGCAGTCCAGCGAGAGATGTTTTGCGGTTTTGTCAGCTGTTTTCCGCGTATGTTCGATCATGTTTCATGCTCCTCTTTTATGTTGACCGATGGGCCTCTTCCTTACAAAGGAGTCAGTTCTTTGACAACATATATAATATCGGTATTAAGTATAATATTATCCTCACCCCGTATTATATAGTCAACTCTTCTATGCTTTATATATATATTTTATGTTTTCTATATATATATTATATTGATATTGTTATTATTGTTATACAGTATTATATAATATTATCAGATATATGGCATCGCTCATATTCGTGGGTTATTACTATTTACTATGTTACATCTTATTGGCTGGTCCTTTAATTAGCCACAGAGTCGGAGTGTTTTGGGAATCTTGCTCTTTGGAATAGTGAAATATATCTGAATGCTTCAGACTACTTGTATCATCAAATCTTTATATGAGGAACTTGGTAGCTAATAATAATAATAATTTATATATACTAATAGCGTACTATCTTACTTTATTCAATCTTACGTAATATCTATATTTCTTAATCTATCTATATCAAATTAATTTTAAATCTCACAGGACCTCAAAATTCTTAATCTCATTAATTTACTATTATTCACTATTATATATTATTATATATATATATACTTAATATATTATTTATTATCTATATCCTCATATATCTCCCTTTTCTGTTCGCCTTCCGCCTCTTTTTATCTATCCTCTATATTCTCAATCTTTTTCGTCTTTCTCTCTTTCTATCTTCTATTCTCATTATCTCTCTATATTTATATATCCAAATATTATAAATGATATCTTAATATATCCAGTTTCATATATTACTATATCATATATAGGAATTTATAAGAGGTTGACGTTTATGGGGGAAATTGCTTCGATAAGAGATAAACACGATATTTTCGATATATTTCTTTTATGTGGCAAATTTTCTATATTATTTGCATACATCTAGTGAACCTTAATATTTATTAGTTTAAATCTTAAAAGAATAATTGAAAATATTTATCGTAAGCTCATTTTTGTACATTAGTTCTTCTTTCAAGAGATATTCTTATTTTTTATTGCGGGTTTCCCTCTGATGTATTTTGAACTATTATTTTATACCAATCATAGATATGATAGAGTATGTATTTTTATTTAAAAAAACTCTAGCATACACGTACGTTCCGCGACGATAGGCGAGCGGTGCACACCGCTAAGGGCGACGTGGTGGAGATGATATAGAGGGGGGGCGCGAATTCCCACTACCCCTGAGGATGTCTATAATAATAAAATATCATAAAAAAGATAAAATTCAAAAATCTCAAATTTATAATTACTTATCTATGAGTCGTAGAATGCCTTTACAAACACTTTCGAACCATGCATCAAATTTGTTTAAGAGCTAAGAACATAGAATTACCAAGCATATCATTTATATTTATAAAAGTTCGTATTATCGTGTTTGGAAATATTTTTTATAGTATTTTATTTTTGAGTCCAGCGGTGGACTTCGCCACCCTGCTCTATATTTGTCACACGTCCCCTACGTGTGGCCCCCTCGCTATTCTCGCGGTCGTGTAGAGTATTTTTAAAAATAAAAATACTCTCCATAATAATCGAAAATAAACGCAGAATAAAAATAAAAAAAAATCCTAAAAAAATATTAATATCAATTTCTTTTACTTTTCTGTAATATTAATTATCTAATATATTACAATAAGAATAATCTCAGTATTTATAAGTATTACTCCAATATCATCTGAAAATTTGGTCTTTTTTATTAATGATTTTCGTTCATTTTAGGTATAAAGTCATAGCATATTATTATATATAATAAGTAAAATTTAGATCACAAATTAACGAAAATATACGAAAACGATTCGCATAGTTATTCTGCTCTTATCTTAGAAAATTTTCCCCTTGATACTATTAATACTTTGATTATCACATCACACATATCTTTATGAAATAGATACCGGTTATTATTATTATATATAATATATTATATAATATAGTATATATATATTAATATTTATATATATATATATACAAATATATATATATATAATATATTATTAATATAATTATACATATATATTATATATATACTAATATATATATTAATATATATTCGTACATTCGACACAAAGGTTAATAATAAATATATATATAATTAAATATATCTTATATTATATATATATGCTGTATATAATTTATCTTAATATTATATATATTATGATATATTATATTATAACTATATTAATATAATATTATATATAATCTCTTATATCTACAAATATATTAAAATTATTAAATTAAAAAAAAAAATTATATATATTATAATGGGAGGTGGGTCTACCCCCACCCCGGTGAGTTCGGTCTCTACAAGGGGGTGCGCGAGCCAAAAGGCCATGAATTGCTTCCTAGAAATTTACGATAGATTCATCTTTCCTCTAAAAGCAAGCACAACTCTAAGCGAACATTTGTCTATGCATATTATCAGTAGAGCTAGGTAGATGTCTCACAACCACTACTACATTCTATATTGTATATACATGCCTATGTAGCAATGCCGCTATTAAATATATCTAAAAGCGAAGGTATTGTGAATTTTATTGTACTCCCTAACCTTGTAAGGATCTTTGAAAGTAATAGAATTTTTGATCTGTATTCGATTTTCGTAACTAGTGTAGTAATAAGCGTTTTGTTTTGCATATGTTTTGGGTTATTGCTAGTAATACTAGGTGAAATGATTAAGATATTCTATACTCATTATTTATAGTATACAGAAAAACTTTAGCGCTAAAATACGTTAAAAAAATAATAATGATTATGCTACCATCTAACGTAAAGATCTCCCTAATTTGTGTAATATAGCAATAAATTCTGTATAAACAAAGCAATCCTATAACAGATATTTAATGAGAGTTCACTATAGCGTTTTGACTGGACCGCATGTTTATACGTTTCGCCAATTTGACAAACAACTCGATATACACAACGCGATGTAGCATAAATAATTTTTAGGCCAAAGCAACACACGAATAGACGGTCTAATGATTAATCATTGGATACGTAATGAGTCTCTTAACTACTCTAGACTGATCCAAGACGATCTTAGCACCTGCAGGTAGCTCATGCGCTATCTTTTTGAGCTTATAAACCTCTATCCATAGATATTAGTGGTATAAGTGCAGTCAAGAGTTGGTCAATATAGTGTATATGCTTTTTTATATTCACTAGGGATGACTCACAGTAAAATATGTATTAAGTATTATTTAGTATTGTAACAGGTGAGGCTGGCGTCGAGCCTGATATGATGAGTAGGTACAGAGGTAGAACCTAGAGAAGAGTATCCTTATCAGTATCGATTTCACTATCTCATGCTGAGTTATGATACGAGAGAAATTGACTATCCTTATATCTACATTTTTGCTAAATATGATTAATTATATCTGAGATATATTTCTTAGTATCCTATATAGTTATAAATAATAAAAAATATAATACAGTGTCTGTGTGTCTTGATGGCATATGCTTATACCTAGACCGTTATCACTCATATTGCTCACATTAGAAACTATAATATGGTATATACTACCATTAATTAAGCTTACTTAGATTTGAGTCAAATACTGATGTAGGGTTGGTGATTTATAAGCATGCTATCTATTATATTAATTAGGTATAGAGGATATAGTTATTATATAGTAAATTATTTGAGTAATTAGTAATAGCTTACTGTGTATGATGTGAGTTGCACTTAGGTTTATATAATAGATTATATATTATATATGCAGTATTATTATAGTATAGCGTATCATTATATGCATAATATATTATGCCATCTCTTATGTTGATTATATCTCTAATCTTTGCTTTGTCTTATCAAATATATATATTGAAATAATAGTAATAGTCTTTATATAGTTCATTAGTAATATAGAGTACTAAGTTGATTTAGAACTATATCATCGTTATGAAATACGACGTTGGAGATAATTTGAGTTTAAGTCTATGGGTTATGTTTGTAAGGGAAGTACGTATATACTGACTTATAGTGTGCACGTACACTAGTAGAACTGTTAACGATACCATACATGGTATGTTATTAGGTAATACGTAGGGTAGTAAAACGAGAGCTTTTATAGAGGCAGCTGATATTAGGTAGGTTTATGGATCTAGCGGTGATATAAGTAGAGGTGGTGCCTATTACGCACTATAGGTTACCCAATGATATATTCGTTACTGTGACTTCGAGGATTGAAAAGTAGCTATAGGCTACATACTACGAAAATAGCCTTATTATTCTAACGCTAGATTAAGTAATGTATATTTGTTTCAGTTTAGCTTAGTGTATAGCTAGACTTAGTAGTTGATGTATATGTACTACTACTATAGGTGGAGTTTGACCCTTGTATATGCTTATCAGCTTGGATTATGATTGCGTATGTCATTCGTATAGTACTTCCATATATTGTGATCGTCAGAATACTCACTACATTGATATTCGTACATAGTTGATACTAGATAGATCTTATACATAATAATATATATATGAGTAATTATAGAAGCCATTAAATAATTTATGACATAAATGCATATAGTAAATGTGTATAGTCGAAGGGAAAGTTAGTACAAGCATTAAGTAAGAGTGATACTATAGACCGGGGTTTACTAATGATGGAATAATCGGTAAGCGAATGCCTTGGATGCCACAGTTCATAACTAGAAACTTCTATGAAAATTGTATAAGATCAATATGCATGTCGTTATGCGTTCTTACTGTCGACAGTTAGTATTAGAGATGATAGGACGCAGATAAACGTAAATATGGTAGATACATTGATTTCGCATATTAATTTCAGAAATGCTGCATTTTAAAAATTGCACAGTGGAAACAGTTACAGTCATACTGATTCATACGTGCTTAAGGAGAGATGTCATTTTAATATTTAGTCAAGAAACAACTCATCAAACGTGATGCACCTAGTTATGTATGCTAGGAACGTTGGGCGATCAACTAAAAGTTTCAGATAAAGTATTACAGAAGCAGCGTCGCACTTCTATGCTTGAAATTCTTACATATACGTCTGGATAAATGTAAAATGGTTGTAAGTCAAAAATAAGTATAATGTGAGATGGCATACAACTTGTTTCGATAGGAAACGGTGATATTAGCATTTGTTCTTGTGACAAAGAGGTAGTAGCGTGGAATAGTGTCCAGAAATACATCTCGAAATAGATAAAATCACGTTAATTCATTACGTAAAAAGATTAGATGTCTAAGTATAAGGATAGCCAAGGTATGTGGACAGCCAATTAAATAAATCGTAATACTGTTTCAGGAAAGCTTATTTGGGGAAGGATGATATTACGAGTAATTATTATTGTGAATGTCTCATCTATCTGTAGGAAATTTAAGGCCGATAAATTTGAGAATCTGCTCTCATCTGAATGACTTGCTATAGATTATGAATTATTTAATAAAGTGTTTTAGCTGAATATATAATATATTACTTGATTCTCTCGTCTCTCTTCTCGTTCTCTTTCCTCTCTGCTCTCTCTTCTCTCGTCTTCTCTTCTCTCTCCTCTCGCTCTCTCTCTCTCTCTCTCTCTCTCTCTCTATCTCTCTACCTCTCTCTCTTCTTCTTCCGTGTTCTCTCTTCTCTACTCTTCAATATATTATATTATATATATATATATAATATATATATATATGGTATATAGTATTATATTAATATATGATATTATATTATATTATATGAATACTATATATATATATATCTTAATAAATAATATATATATATATATATATTATATATATATATATGATCATATATATATATAGACTATTAGTATATCAATATATATATAATATATATATATATATTCAAAGATAATTTAGGGTATTTATTATGCAAAAGTATTTGTAGTATTTGTATATTTGTATATTTTTAAATAAGGGTTTTCAACCGCAAATTAGGACCATTTGATGTATACATTACCTATATATATATATAAGTATATATATATATATATATATATATATATAATATATGTCCATAATATATATTACTTTATATATATTATATATACTATACTATATACTATATAAGATCATATATCTATATATTATATATTATGAGTTCAGTATATATATATACCTATATATATATATATAATATTATATATATAATATTATAAGTTTTGATTTAAATTAATAAAAATATTTAGTTTTGCTTCATTTTATTTAAATAGCACATATTTATGGCAAACTGGCAACTCTATTTATGAAAGTGTTGCCCAATTTTTGGGGGAGTGTATTTTAATGATTGTTTTCTAAAGGAGGGGCTATTATGTGGTGATAAAATCTCCAGAATCACGGACCACAACATAAGAAATTATACTGGATCTTCCTTGTACGTTGCCATGACACAACTAAGTGTTTTTTGAAAAGCATTGATAAATTTTCTAGGCTCCTATGGAGCAAAAATAGAAATTCTCATGGTCAATGATTCCTTATGAAAAGTAATGTCTGTCGGAAGAAAAAAGAAATGTATTTAATGTAAAAAGTTAAGGCGCTTGTATAGTAATATGTGAACTGTATCGTAAATTAGTAATAAAAGTGATGTTTAAATTATTTCTGTGATTAGTGGCTTTTACTTGCTTTGATTGTTTTCTTTTTGAGAGGGGAGGCAGCGACCTTGCTGCTGTTTGGTGATGCCTGCTGGGTACATAAGCTCCGCGAGACTTGATCATATATTTATATGAATTAAATACTTTTAAGTACTGGTTCTGTAGGAGGGGTGTAGTTATTATGTATATCAGTATACCTAGTAGAGGTGTCCTATATCTGGTTGATTATCATAGTACTATATCATTGTGGGTACGCGTGGTTATAGTACAGTGAACTAAATATATGTTTCAGATTTATTTATTATATATTATATATATTATTATATATATATACCTATATGTTAGATAGTATATAATATATGTAGAGATATAGAGTAGTATATTCGTATATAGCGTATATCTTATACTGTCATTGTAAGTGGGTACGGCGTCGATAGCAGAAGTACTATGTAAACACTGCCCACTATTGTGGAGTAGTTTCAAAATGTTGAATATGATATCATGCATTGTCAATAAAATGAGACACAGATCTACAGTCCCGAAGTAGCATTGTAACATTAAAAAGAGGTTATGTTCGTGCCTATATGTGGAAAATTATACAGCGCCAAACTTCCGAATTGCTGATTACTGGGTCGAAAATAGTGGATAGATAATCTTATCATGTATATTGGAGCTCCGTAAGCTACAAAACTAAAGTATTTGAACGTAGAGATCAGTTCAAAATGCTCTGCTTGCTCTGGAACTGAGTTTAGTATGAATAAATGAACACAATTTATTCAACTCAATTATAATAGAGTTGAATAAATTGTGTTTTTGTCGATCGGTGTAACAAGCGACCTTACTCAAGTTAATCTCCACACGAAAATGAATACTGAATGGTAGAGCTACCGAAATCATATCTAATCACCATTTGCTTTTTGTTCACTATTCAGTTCCTGGATTATAAATGTGAAGTTGAGCTATATGATAGTCGGAAATTGTTTGTTCGACTTCCTCTTTCATTTGCTGTGTTTTTGTAGAGATTGATAATTAAGTTGTTATTGTATTAATGAACATATGTTGTTGTTGAGGGTTGAATTGTCCTGTTCCAATGATCTATTTGAAAAATATCTACCCTGCAAGGAAACGTTTATCACTCCTGAACTTAAACTGATACTAGCATGGACTACAGAGCATTTTTTGGTAAATTGATTATGTTAATTACCAAGATGCTAGTTAGGTATTCAGCGATTTGTTATAATAAACGTATATTTTGTTATATTAGTATTATATATTGAAATGGAAAAGATATAGCTGTATGTATTATTATAATATATATTATATTAATTATATTATCTATCTATATAATATATATATATAATATATATATATATACTATATATATTATAATATACTATATTATAGTATACTATCATATAGGTACATATTGATTAATATTGGAGTTTAGTTCTATTAGTACGTGAAATTACGTAACTTGTCTTTTCAGATCTATATATAGTATAGTATATATTATAGCTGTGGTAAGTATGATGACCGTATCTCGGATTCCGTTAGTTCGAATGCTTTCAAAGGTGGCGATTAAAGCGTAAACGCGTTAATCCGTTACAGATTTTAACTCGTTAATTTTTCGATAACTTTTATACGCTTTCGTCTAATTTCCGCAAACAAGCTAACGGACCTATTAAACGAGTTAAAAATTTTCCTAAATCCGTAATCGTTACCTCCTAATTTACATTTAGCAATATTCTCATAAAGTAATGTAAATGATGATTAGAGAACTCCTAATTGAACTTTATTTCAAAATTTTCTAAGCGCTTCTCCAATGCTTAAATTGTTACTTCTTAACGGTTTATCCGTTTTGAAATGTTACGTTTTCTTTTGTCTGTAAGTTCTCATTTCTTAGTTGGTTCGCTGAAGACAAAAAGAGATAGTGACTGTTGCCGTTCAATGAGTCATTAATTCTTTCGTTCGTTACTTGAACTAAAGTACTTAGTGAAAATATAATAACAGACGTTAATTTTTGTACACTTATAAAAATAACAAATATTTGTACTTTCAAGAGATCAATTTGATTATTCCTATTATTTTTAAATAATATTACCTACTACTCGGTGTCCGTAAAAGAATATTCCAGTTTCAATGCTTTATTATAACAGCGTAACATACAATATCAACAGCATATCATACCAAAGTGAAGGTCATTGAACAGAGTTTTCCTACATATGTGTTCAATATGTGCCCCTTTCGTTATGGGGATACATTCAGCGATAATCCACCTCCCAAACATTGTTTAACAGATCCGGAGTAATGGGAGGAACGGCATGTTCTGCGTTTCAAATCTGCGTATAATTGGGCAGCCCATAGGAAGAAATGCATGGCGTCCAAAGTCCGGGACCGAGGGGCAGATCCATACCAGAGCTCTGTCCGTCTGGACCATCTAGATCAACCCAACGATCTGGGAGTAGTCGTCAACCACGCTCGCACTATGCGACTCCAATGTGGAGGGCTCCCATCTTGCTGCATATAAAGTTTACGTTCATCCTCTAATAATTGTGAAAAGAGCCATTATTGTAACATATCGAGATAGGCGACCCCTCTTACGGTTGCTTCTGCGAAAAAGAAAGGTCCGTAGACCTGGCGTCGGGATATGGCGCAGAAAAAGTTAACCTTTGGGAATCACGTTCGTGTTCTACAAGTTCATGCGGATTTTCAGACCTCAGATACGAACATTATGGGCATTCACCTTAACCCCTGAGATGAAAGGTGGACTCATCGCTAAACACTACACGATCTAAGTCATCGTCTCGACCTAAAACTGCACAGGCAAAAGGTAAACCGTAGAGTCTAGTCGTCGGGCTTTAAAGCTATGTACAAACTGCAACCGGTCTGCACGCATGTTGTAAATCGTCTTCTTAACACCTTCCAACCGCGTTCTTGGCACGCTTCAGTTCGTGGACTTTGCCTCTCCAAACTGATTTCTTAGGACTATGAAGAAAACGAGGCCCTGATACGGTCACATCCTGTACACTCACTTTGGGCCGTCCTGTACTTTTCCCTTTACACAAGACATCCATTAGTTGCAATTGGCCTATACCAGGGTGCCAACCGCGAGGTCGCAATGCGCCAAACTTGCGCATGATTGCTCTATATAGTGACGCACTTGCTACCGGGCTATTTTCTGAGATTTTACATTTTAGCCTCGGCTAGCGTAGCATATTTCTTAATACTCGCATTTATTTTAATGAAGACTAAAAATTCATTTTTATACGTCCAGAAATTTGTTAAATCTGGCAGATATAAAGAAGTATCGTTATACATAATACTCGTTTATTGGCATTTTTTTTGTACGTCCATTGTTTATATCAAACACATTTTAGCATGGTTTTAGGCTTCAGACATCGATTTTAAATGAGATAATAAAACATCGGCAATGATCATCATTTGAATTAGTGTCTATCAGTGATAGTGATGAGTTTCTCTCACATGTCTTAACTCTATATCTTTTATTGTTTTTTCATAAAGTGAGGCATATTAGTAATTAGTGTCGTTTTTTTTTAGAATTCTATAAAATATAATTAATAGAGAAATGTATTTTTGTAATTATATATATATATTAATAACTATATATATATAATATATAATATATATAATATATATATAATATATAATATATATATATATATAATATATTATATAATATACTATAGCTATATATATAAATAATATATAATATATAGTACTAATATAATATATATTATATATAAATGACTATATATTTATTATATATTTAGCATGAAAATAAATATTAAAAAATTTATTTATGTTTATTATTAGCTTGTATGGTCGCATCCTGAACTCGTCGGTAAAAAAAATTTGGTGCATGTATGCGAAAATGTTGGCCCCCCTGGCCTATACATCGCGAATGTTCTTTTTGCCACATGGAGGATCACATTGAAACGTAAACGATAGGCACGTTGAATCGTAATTACATATTCACACTTAGCAAATTGTAGAACACAGAAAACTTTACCTCAGGACTCTCCATTGTCAGTATGTGGCGCACGCATCTAGTAGAAGACAACATCTGATGCGCGCATGCGCGTAAATGTCGATCCTATCAGCGAACCGTTCTGCGAATGCATATTCAAAACTATTCAACTACTCTTCACTTTGATGTATCGATATGATATGCATATTGTAATTATTATGCTGTTATACATACAAGCAGTGAAAGCTGGGACATTCTTTTACGGAAACCCGGTATATTAAGAATTAAATAAGGTATTTACACTTTTGAAGTATTCTTCGGCAAGCGGCAAAAGCATCTGCTATAGGTCAAACCCTAATTAATTTGTCTGAAAAGCTTAATATCATTATTAATATTGTTTAGGATTATTACTTATAATAAAAGAAAATTAAACAATAATATTTATATTTACTATATTTTGAAGACGGTAACGTTAACGATTAACGTTAATTCCGTTACATCTTTACCGATAAACGCTTTATGATTAACGTCGTTTAATATTTCTTGTCTTCCGACTGTACAACTGACGTTTAACCTTTCTCATTAACGTGCCCACCTTTGTATATATATTATAATATTATATATATATATATAAATAATAATATTATATATATATATTATTATATATATTATACTATAGATATATATATATAATTATATAATATATCATATATATCTATAGTATATAATATATATATTATATATACTATAATAATATAATATATATAAATATATTATATATATATATATATATAATAGTATATATAATATATATATACTATTATATAATATAATATATATATATATAATAAATATATATACATACTATATATATTATATATAATATAATATAGTATATATATATATTATAATTATATAATATACTAATCAATATATATATATATATATAATATAAGTAATTAATAATATATATAGAATATATAATTAATAATATATATATATTATTATATATACTATATAATAATATATATATATATATATTATACTATATATCATATCTTATATATGACTATATATATATATATATTTATATATATATATATTATATATATATATATATTTATATCTAATAATATATATAGTATACTATATATTATACTTCATATATCAGATATATATAGTATATATATAAATATATATACTATACGTACTATATATATATACCCTGGCTCGCCATCTTCCAAAAGCTAGGGGGGGCCAGCTAAAATTTTTTAGAGCTTATAGTATAGTATATATATAATATATATAATTAAAATATATAACTATATATTATACTATATAAATATATATAGTATATATATATATATATATATATATATATCTATATAATATATAACTTATATAATTTATAATATATTATATATAATATATATATATATATATATATATATATATATCATATATATACTATTATAATATATATACAGTATATATATACTATATACACTTATATATAGCATATATATATATTAAAATAAAGAAGACATACAACTAGAAATATTTTATGGATTAATTAAAT
>JABUQX010018485.1:0-22500 GCA_015478945.1 Trachelipus rathkii
GAGAAACCACTAGAAGTAAATAATACAATTTTAAGATGAAAAAGAAATACCTATGCTTAAATTTTTGGAGGGTAGAAATGTTCAATTTTAAATGTTGAAATCCTATTTAAGTTAAAAGTAGTAGAAATAATTATAACATTATAATACTCTTAAAAGAAAGATAATAGTAGAAATTATATTAGTTAGAAAAAGACAAAGAAAGTTTATCTTAAAGTTAAACACATTATTGATTGCAACCCAAAGAAAAATAGGAGCAATCTTTCAGTGAAGAGAGCGAGAATATGTAAGCCAAGGTAGATAAGGCAAAAAGAGATTGTGACGTTTATGACTTTGAAAAAAAACTGGGATGACATTAAAATATAAAGTATAAGGTTTCAGGAAGCAATGAAAACTCCTTCATAATATTGGCCAAACGAACTGGAAAGAAAGGAATATATAAATAAAGGATTCTGAAGGAAAAGGAATTAAAACAAAATATTTTCCCCTTTTCATCTTTATCAAACTAAAGAATGCAATTGTAAATTCTCATGATTGGAAATCAGTATTATTTGTGAAAGATAGAAAAAAGTAAACAAGAAAACGACGCACGTAAAAATAATAATATCGATATTATAATAAATAATTTGAAACAATATGTTAAATACAATAATCTTTTATATCTCTTAGAACTATTACTGTGAGAGGGAAAGGAACATTTAATTTTTTAATACATTTAAATACTGATCTTGGTATTTTCAGAAATAAATATTTCATTATACAGGAAATTGATTTTTAATAAGAATATAATACTGTATTCGGATCGGTTGGAAATGTAAAAGAAGAAGGACACATACAATTGAAAAATGTTAAGAAAATGAACCAATAGAAGATAAAATAATCCAGCGAGGAAAGTAAAAAGAAATAGAGATGGGAGGGTGACGATGAGTGAAGGTAAATATAGTAAATGATAATTGCTGATATTTTCACCCAAAGATACAATAATAAAAAAAAAAATGAGAGAAGGAGAAATTAATCTAGCTGAAAGAGTTGAGAATGATGAGCATGGGAAAATGATGAAAAAATAAACATAGCAAATTGCAAGCAAAGTAAGAACTTCTTATCAAATGTAATGTGATCAAAAAACCAATTTGGAAGAGAAAGAAGACTGATGTATGTGTGAATATGATTAATTCTAATCCGATTCTGTTTTATTTTAAGGTCATGTGATGTCATCAAAATATGTTCTAAAGATGGTTAAAAGTTACTAAAATGTTATAATTTTGATGAATTTAAATATAAGCAAAAAGGAATAATATTTAAATGGTTAAAATAAAGAAAAAAATTTATAATATTATAAAAAAGTAAGTAAATAAAAAAAATAAAACACATAAAAGTATAGTAACAAAATAATAAAAAATCAGAAGAAAAAATAAGAAAGATATTATAAATAGTATAAAAACTATCAAAAGAACAAAGAATAAGAAAAAGGAAAATATATAACACAAATATATCAGCTCCTAAATCCAATATTCTATACTTATATGGATTTATAAAACTTAAGAATATATTTTCGAGAATAAATCGAATGGTAAGAATAACTACATTTTTACTTTAATTAATAATAATATAATATATATATATATATAATATAATATATGATATATATATATATAATACATATTATATTAATATAATAAATTAGTATATATATATATATAATATTTAAGTTTTGTACAATACTAGTTGTTGTTACGTACCAACAGCTTTGAAAGTTAAAGCAGAATTTCTGCTTTTATGTTGTATAAGAACATTGGGTTTTTGGAAAGAGTGCCATTCTTATATATTTATGAATGAATTGGAGGGCGGGGGGAGGATAGAGGGGAGGTTTCATTAAAGATAATAAATGCTTTACCTATTTACGACATCAAGTTCTTTTCACTAGAATATATTAATATATATATTATATATATATTATATTATATATATATATATAATATATACATATATATATATTATATATATATATATATATATATATATATTATATATATAGATATATTATCTTATATTAATAGCTAATATAGGTATAATATATATATTTGTATTATCTTAGTTTTAGTTTTTAAAGAGAGCTTATTTTATACATTAAAATTGTTTGCTATTAAACATAAACTGTCTATTGATATATATAACTTGGTTTTTTTAAGAATGTGTATAGTATTGGAATATTCTAAGTGAGTTTATGTACATATCTAAATATTTGTAAAAGTATTACATTATATTACTATATAAATAAACAGTTTCATTTTTTTTAATGAAATATACAGTTAAGTTTTAATTCAATTTTATTGTCTACAGTTTCTCTTATTGCTGATTCGGGTAAAATATATAGTACATAATAACTATTTGATAATATTACAAAGTCGTATAATGTGTAACGTTTTGTACAAATGTAGCATTAAGATTGTATGTGACGCGGTATTTTAGATATAAAAACCTTTAGACTGGTTCATTATATAAATTAATAATGTAGGTTAAAAAGCAATGTATCAATCAATATAAATATATTTTCTCAAATCATTTCTTCCCTCGAAAAAAGCTATTTTAAAAAAATATATAAAATGTTAAGCCTTTTGAAGAGAGTTGTATTCACTCTTTAAGAGAATATTTATTTTATGAACATTTCATTTGTTTAAAAATTTGTGTTAGATCATTCCAGATTTTTGAAGTATTAAGCCAAAGTTAGTATTGTTCACCTGCGCTTTTTTTTTTTTTTCTTTGTTTTTTTTTTTATTTTTTTAAAGAGGGGGCGCGTACTCAAAAACATTATAGTTTTGTGTGGTTGCCTATTTTTCTTTATCCTAAAATTTCTATTTATAGTGAGGGCCAAAATGATATTATTTTTAGTTTATATTAATTTTATTGTATAATATTTATTAGTTTGAATTAAATTTTATGGAGGATTAAAAAAAAAAAATTAGGATATGATTTTACTAAGCTCTCTTTCTTCCCCCTCTTTAGTTATATTTATTAATAATTATTCTTTTTTTTATTGTACTTTAAAATTTATGTTTAATGTTAAATTTATTTACTACTTTTTCGCTTGTTAAGGAACATATTTTTACTTTATATTGAAGAACGTAACTTATTTTCATTCACCTCATGAAAACTGATAATGGTCTCATTTATGTCGATAATCTGAAAAGAACATGGAACTTTGAAATATTAGAGGGAAAATTTTAAAATAAGGCTTATAGTCTACAGGATTAGTCTATTTTTAATATATATATAGATTTATAATATATATATAATATTATATAATATATAATTATAATAATATATATATAATAAATATATATATATATATATTATTATATATTATATATTATATATATATATATATTATATATAATTAATATATATATATACTATTATATATAAATATATATACTATATATTAAATAAATACAAGAGGGTTGTACAGTCGTCAAAGGGGAATAAGAGGTATAGTTGTTAGGTGTGAGAAGATGATTGATTAAAAAATGAGGGTGATGAACGCAAATTTGGGCATATGGTGCGTGAGTGCAAGAAAAGGCCAGAAACAGCGAAAAATCGACGGGGAGAATAAACGAGCAACAGCTACAATGGTTCAATATTGGACAAGGATGGATGAATGGTGAGGTGCTCTGGCAGGAATAATGTTTCGACCGGCTCATGAGACCGAAGAAAAAAGTGGAGATTGAATGTCCAATAAAGGAATGCCCTGAAGGAAGGAATTTGGAGTTTGTAGTAGAGAGCTAGGAAGAAAGGCCATAACAGGACACGTGATATGACGGTTTGTGCGGCGTATTGGTGTCATGGGTTTTGCCCAGAATTTGAACTCACACTGTACGAAGATACCACAGTAAGGCCGTCGCAGTCTGTGAAACCTCTAGTGGAATCTTCTGACTGCAACGAGTTCTCACTTAAGGGTATAAAAGGGATGGTAAAGATGGGATTTCTTTTCGACTTTCTCTTTCCAATAATTCCTGTTCCTGGTGTTATGCTACGCACCTCACCCCAATCTGGCGATAGGATTAGGAGGTTTATAATATATATATATATATACCCGACATTCCATTCGCCAGCCTACCCTTACTCCACCACCATACCCTACTTCACTGCAAATATATCTTCATCCTAATCCCCCTTATATATCATACTAGTTATATATATATATAATATATATATAGCTTATATATAATATAATTATATATATATTATATAATATATATATATATATATATATATATATATATATATTATATATAATATTTGTTACCATTGTTTTGTAATCATATTTATACATTCAGAATTAACGTAAATATTACATTGTAGTGTATTCCATATATTACTTAGAATATTTTTAATACATTTTTATCTTACAGGTTTTTAATTATCCAAATTTATAAGAAGGCAAGCTTTGAAATCTAACTGTATTAACGCGTTAATATGTAAAAGTAAAAATATTCTTCAACATATTATATTATATTAGCTGTTGTATTTTCAATATCAGTTGACTGATCTTATTTCAATATATATGCTGATGGTCTTAAAAGATTTTTGTCGAGAATGTTCGAGGTCGTATATAAGTTTAGACAGATTTATGTTCAGACAGCGCCTGAGTGGATATTCTGCACCGGAAAGTTCATATATGATCACTCTTTAAATGATGTGCAGAGCTGTTTAAAGTAGTGAGGTGGGCACAGGTATTGGAGAGCCGATATTTGTCTGGTATTAAATTGGGGACGTCTGATGAGTGCCACTATATTACATTCAACGAAGTGAATATGAACATGCTGTGTTAAGTAAGAAGGGAACCTTAGGCATGTAGTGTATGTGAGGTGAGAGAGGTGGTTGTGATTTGGGGCCGCGAGCAATAACTACTTGGTGACGGTTGTTACTGAATGCCACTCTCCAATTTCGGGTCTCCCCCAGCGCAGCCTTTTTCCTCTGCGATCTCCAGACACGCACTGCTGCCAGTGATCCTTGAAGCCCTGACCAAACTAAGGAATATAATCGACGATGGGATTAGCATTCTTAGAAACTACTGCACCACATGGCTTTCCCATAGCCTCTGTAACGCTTAGGTTTTCTTACCCAAAGGAAAGGAGATTGCATCCCAACAACGATTCCTTTCAGTGTTACTCCATTGATCATGAGGACTATTCAAATCTTAACAGACCGATCCAAATGTAGAGTGGGTGCAGCACTTATTTTCTCATACCACTCGCAAACTTTTCCCCAGAGTTAGCTTCCATATTTACAACACCCATAACAGCAATCTGGTTTCTAAATAGTGGCCATCCATACATCATATATTCAGACGCAGTGCCTATACACAAGATACCATCTGCATCATGGGTAATGAAAGGGCTGAAAACAATTCTTACCAGCTTACCATCCCAACACATTCTATTTACATCAGTCGTGACTTCATACTATTGTCCGATTAAATTCATCAGCTCTGTTATGACTTCATGGCCAACTGGTCGGAATGCTTACAATTCCCCTAGCAGCAATTTTAATGGTGCTGTCTATAATCCGGTTTCCAAATAGTTACCGAAGAAGAGAAGAGAGAAGGCCTCTTTGATTTAATATACCATGGAAAACCTTACGCTACCTCGGAGTTTGATGGATATAATGATTACCGAACCCGCACCGATAAATGGACTTGCATTCTGGCGGACGGCAAGAGGCAATGTAGGACATCGAACCCGCACCGATAATGGACTTGCACTTCTAATAAATTAAATGGCGTGATTCCCTCCACTTCACCTGGAAGGCCTTTGTCTATTCCCATTGATCAGTCACCTGGCAAGCCCTTGCTACCTCGAGGTGCCCAAGCAGTCGGGGCAGCCCCGAAAAGGTGCCCCGTTCTAGTCGTTCTCAATTATTTACTCCATATGCTGCTGCTCCTCCGTGACTGCCAGCTGACATTCCCGATGTATTACTTGTTGCGCTCAACCCACCACCTCTAAAACTCTTACTGGGCAAAGAACCATCCTTCTTTGCGAGAACTTGAAAAAGCTTTAAGAGTTAAAGACCCCCAGTAACGTTAATCGAAGAATGTGGTTTTCTTCTTCGTTCAAGCTACTATCCGGAACCAAAAGGTTCTACTGGCAGCAGGGAGCCAATCCATTATCATCGGGCTGTCACTCGCAGCATAGTACTATGGCTAAGTGCACTCAACACTGCGTGTATGAACTAGATTCACAGAGCTGTTAGCTCGCTTGTTATCAAGACTAGGGAAATCATTTTGCTCGCTGAGGACCCAAGTTGTGTGACTCATGTAGAGAAAAAGAATTTCCCTGTTACTAAGGATTACAGATTTCCGCCACGTTGGGACTCGCCTGACCTGACACACAGGTGCTCAAGTGCCCTTGTTACTGCTGACCTTGAACACCCCTTTCATTCTACTAAGGTTGAAAGTAGGGTTACAAGCAAAGTGTTCGTAGAATTTATTCCCCGACCGAGACGTTTTAAAGACTGCGCGGACGGCTTGGTCGAATCCGAAATACTGTAGGGAACGCTGTCTATATGCCAGTCTGTGGGAGAAAGAAATTGTCACACTTCTTGTGAAAACACTCCACTCTGGAAAAACCGTGGAGGACCCCACAGGGCCTCTTTCCCTTAAATGCCACGTTTCTTACATATTTTGAAAGGAGGTTTTCGGAATTAATGCACCATACACAAAATTTCGAGCATGAGACAGATGCCCTACAATCAGCTCAAAAGACAATAGTCAAGATCAAAGGCAATCCTATGCTACATTTGCAGCAGCCCGACAAAACTCTATTCCAGTAGAACTCTTCCTCCCCAATCCCAGCGAGACTCGAACAGTTTCTGTAACCTGCCACATCTGCATCTGCCTATATAACGATTATTATAACAGTAAGTCAAAAAAACGGCCTCGTTCAATCGCCCACTTCAAAATGCCGTCAAACGCAAACCCTAGACCCGGAATACTTGGCTAATAACTAACCGACACTGAACACTAAGTCGGTTCATCTTCACATAGCTTGGACGAGCGTTTTGTGGCAAGAAACTCTGCCCCATACCCTCTCGATGATTTCTCCAAATTCACGTAAGAGGCCGCGTCTTTGTCCCCTAATCTGTCTCCTACCATTACTCCAACTCCTGAAAAAGATGTCTTTAAACAAAAACAAAAGGTTAAGAACCAAGGCAAAAATTACTAGCTAAAATATCAAACCTCTGAATTTCTAAAGCAAAACACACTGACCCCAAATGTAAAAAATGCAACTCAGAAACCTAGCCATAAGTCTATTCCTGAGATAAAAGCATTGACATCAATAGATTGTCCCCAAGCAACCACAGCAGTCGAACGATCCACCAACCAATCCCCTGATAGCTTGCAGGATTATTAAATCGTTCTGAATCCTTCTACAAGTCTTCTTCCGAATTTCCTATCTCAGCACTCCCTAAAGGATTCTATGCTTTAGCGGATAAAATGGATTATAATTCCCAAATAGAGTTTGATGTGTTGAACCACTCAAGAGAGAGAAGTTCAACACATCAAACTAATGCTTTCTGTGCTTCCGAGGGAGGTGAATGGAAAACCTACACGAAACATCGCAAATGGCTCAATCGTTCTGGCTTTGTTGGCGGCATGAAAGGGACCCAGAGATCTCCATCTTAACTCAAATTGTACAAGTCTCCCAAAATCACCCACCTGATGACTCCCTGATAAAGTTTCCAGCATCAGACTTTCGTAACCCAACGATTCCCAATATCGCAACCAAAGCACCCTCTCAAAAAGATGACACTTTTCCGGTAACACCTTCCTCTCCCTTTCCCATGGAAACAGTTTCATATTCTCCACACTTTTCTGAAGCTGCTTGCTTGGCAGATGCTGATATCGCTTCCATCCCTAAACATGAGAATTTTGGTTTGCCTCTTCTAAAGACCAACCAAGTCCGACAATAAGATGGACTTGAATGAAACTAAACTTATTGCGTAATTCATGGCGACAGCCCCCTCCACCAAATCCAATGACAACTCTCCCCCAAAACGGTCATGACAATCCCAAATCTTGTTTTAGACTACTCCTTACACCAGGACTTTGTTGCTCCTCCTAGTCGAGACCAGTGTCTCAGCCTTTTCCCTGTCTGCATCACTTCCAGCATCACTACTAGCCACATAGAGCCAATTGTCTCAAAAGACCTTCCTCATAACATTTAAAACGATATAATATGGCCACTTCCTTCAATGAAATTGTCGTGGTTACTACTTTATTGTTCCGCGTAGATAAATATATGGGAGGGACAAAGGGTCACAGGAACTTCGACTGATTGTCATCGCGCACTTCTTCAACAGTCGAATATAAATCGCCGCTAACTCTATAGACAGAGCGTGACAATGAAATAGGGGATGTGACAGGACTACTCATTACTAAATCTGTCCCCTATTCTCCAGTCCCTCTTCAAACTAGACTTCATACAGTGGCAGCAGGAATTCATATGTCCACCGACCATACTGTCTGCTCGATCTACTTGACTCCGAGTAGTGAGTTTACTATGGTCTACTTAGCTGACCTTTTTATATGACTAGTCGTTTTCAGGAGTTTACTGTGCGGTGCGTTTGTTTAGTGGTCATCTAGAATGAGTACTAGAAATTTGACTTGTGAAGTTACATTAATGGGCGAACCATATAAGGTTAGGTTCACGGGAGGAAGGTGGCAGGTTTTTCAATTTCCTTTATCCTAAAAAAGTAGTGCTGAGGTTTTTGTAGGTGAGAAATGGAAGCCATAGGAGTTACCCCGTTGTGAAATATTCTCGATAGCTAGTTGAAGTTTCCGTTCAAGAAATGGAACCCTGACACCGGCAATATATAACACAAGGTCATCAACATATAGAAAAATTGACTGCCGTTGGGATAGTAGTATAACGATGTCATCGAATCCGAGAACAAATAGTAATACAATTAGAACACTTCCCTGCGGAACACCGCTATCCAGAGTAAAGTGGCGTGATAGAACAGAAGAGCGCCGAACCTGAATGGATCTATTTGACAGAAGGCATTTAATAAAAAGAGGAAGCTGTCCTCGGAAATTAAGGGAGTAAAGCTTACGGAGAACCACAGTTCTCCACGTTGTGTCATAAGCTTTTTCAAGGTCACAAAGATACACTAAGAGAGATTAACAACATCTTGAGAAGAACTTACTGGAAATTATTCTGTTTCGCAAGGAAATTCGCGATCCGAACGATTTCTTGCGGAAACCAAACTGGAAGTTTGAAAAAGCCCTGGCGATTCTCCAAAACAGGGAGAAGGGGGCCTGAAACTCATTTACTCTTTAAAATTAGCAAGTATGGACAGGTCACGCGAGATCCTGGTCTTTTGGTTGTTCACTGCAACTTCGGACCCTTTCCCCAGGTTTGGGAATGGGATCTACAAAGCTGTAGTCCAAATAGATGGAAAAGAGGATTCGATCCAGTTCATACAAAAAAAAAATATATAAAAAAAAACAACAAATGAATCAGAAGGGCAATAATATGTCGGAGAGCATTATTACGCAATTAATGTTCTGGGCCAAGAAGGCACGCGTCTTTGTTATTCCGCCAGTGCGTTTGATACCGCTGCCAAAGTGTAAATAAGATTAGAGTTAGATCTTCATCCGTTGAAAAGTATGGCGGTGACGTGTTAATTCTCAATTTTTACAAGCCGTTTTAAGAATAGCGTAGAAGAGCCTCGAAGTGGATAGCAAAACTGATAACCCTAACGCTCTGGCAACAGTTACTGGATACAGAAATTGGTATCGGTTTGATATCAGGCCCGTAACGGAAGACTATAGAGTGAATAATTGTTGGAGCGGCAAGATTACTTGAATGCAACTTTTCCACACTGAGAAAGGGGGGGTTTGGATTCTGAACGTCGGAGATAATAAGTTCGAAATAGTGCTTTGTTACGGTGTTTGGGATTAATTTCCGATCGCAGATTTGGCCCGTAACTGCTTTCAACGAATAAGCATGTTTTGAAGGTGGTTGCGGTGGTCCTTTTATACTGCTCGTAGGGTTTTTTCTTCTCACCATTTAGCTGTGTGCTACTCTCTTTTGACCACAAGGCGTTGCCGAAACGTCTACCTGCGCAAGATCGCGGGATGCAAGCTTCAGTTGCTGTGATGATAAATTGTTGGCAGAAGTTAAAGGCATCATCAACAGTCCGAAACCGCACTTATTGAAAGAGAGAGAGAGAGAGGGAGAGAGAGAGAACGAGAGAGAGAGCAGAGAGAGAGAGAGCGAGAAGAAGGTAGAGAGAGAGAGAGAGAGAGAGAGAGAGAGAGAAGAGGAAGAGAAGGAGAGGAAGAGGAGAGAGGACGAGAGAGAGAGAGAGAGGAGAGAGATGAGAGAGATGAGAGAGAGAAGAGAGAGAGAGAGAGATAGAGAGAGAGAAGAGAGAGAGGGAGAGAGAAAGAGAGAGAGCACGTAGCTCGTATTACGTCAGTGGAAATGGGTTTTACATTGAAGGCTCTCGGTGCAATTCAACATGTAAAGTGTACTGGGTATGGTCATGCTTGTCGTAATAATCAAAGCGGGACCGGTAAAGCGATCCTAGAGACATGGGAAGCACTATAAAGGTAGAAGAGCTTGTATCTAAACGTTCATATTTAACGACTCCTGTGTTAACGGCCATCGCCCAGAGGAAAAGGTTACTGAAGATCAAACAGATCTACGACCTTGGACAAGGTGACAGAAACGGGATGATGAAGATTGGAAGTCATCCCAGTATAACAAGCTGGCAGTGAGGAGCTGCTTAACAAAAAGGTCGGTCTAAGTCGTCTTATGTAAACTCACTATCTGGGAGCCAATGTAGAATCGAACCGAACAGTGCAGATCGATATACAGAATGGATACGTGGCTGGCAATGCATGAAGCCTTAGTTCGAAAGGGATGGAAAATAAGGGCATAGAACAATTTGATGAAATGAGGAATTTCTCGCGCTCTGCTGCATATCATTGCTCAGCTCTTTCCTATAGAACGTTCGGTGGCGATTTGTGATTCCGACCGTTGGTAGAAGTTCTTCATAACATAGTGTGAGTTCCTGCAACATGCACTTTGGGTGTAACATATGTAATTAGTTGACAACGTTCTTCAAAGTTAGAGTAAAAGCCAAGACAATGAGGAGGAAAAGTCTGAGCAAATGGGTTCCGACGAGGAGGAGCAATAAATTCCTGGGTGGTAAGGAATAGTCGTTTCGAGGTGATTTTTGATATGTACGAAATCGTTTTTTTTTTTTTTTTTTGTTTTTTTTGTTTTGGGGGGCGGGGGGGAACGTTTTCTGTTGGATTTTTGGAGTCAGGGACTTCGCCATGGAATGCGAAGGTTAGCTTAAGTTAACAACTGTCCTTGTTTGTATTAATGTGGACTTGGGTTGAACTTGGAAAGAGAAACCATTAGTCCTCCGTATTTTTTAACAATGAGCAGCACTGGTTGCGGTTTCCAAGAAGCAAGAAACCCAGAGAGAGATGCGATCAGAAGGGAACAGCCGAAGGATGGGCTATGAACTAAATAAACTGCGATAAAAGATATAAATGTCAAGAATAACAGAGAATATGGAGAATGTACTGAAGATGTGAAAGTGTTAGGTAGAGCAGGGAAAGCTAATAGCAAGAAATGTAGTGAGATTATAATATACAGAATATGGGCGGTGGTGAGTGTAGTTGGATTGATTAGATAGATTATAAGGAAATTGAAAGTATAAAGAATCAATAGTAAGTGTTGTTGGGCAACTAGGATGATGTAAGAGTTGTGACTGCTAAGTTAAAGGAAACTGATAACTAAAGCGAATGATGGTTTTTAAGGAAATCCGTTAAAAGTGATATATGATCAAAGAAGATAATCTAGATGGGTGATTACTGAAAACTTAAACGGGGAAAATGTTATTTTGTAAGGAACTGGAACGGTTGCAAAAAGGTTTGAAGAGGAAGGAGAGGATCTAATTACGGAAGCCCCAACTTGTTCTGGGGAGGTTTTAAAAACTTGTTTAACTATTATAAAAAGGGAAGGACGGGAATGTAATTCTATTAACATTAAATCTGCTTATGTACAATGTGATATTATTAAAAGAAGGGTTTATGTTATTCCTCCAAAAGAGGCAAAAGAGCAGTGTATTTGGGAATTAAAGAAAACTGTGTATGGTTTGAAAGATGCTGCCAGAGCTTGGTATGACAAGGTGGTTGGTGTAATTGAGGAATTAGGGAGTATAAAAAGTAAATTAGAACCAGCTTTACTTTTATAGAAGGGAAATTAATAGGGATTATGGGTACACATGTGGATGATTTTTGTCTTGGCGGTTCTGAGATATTCATGGATGAAGTTATACAAGGAATGAAGGAAAAGTTAGAAATAAGTTCAGAAGACGTTAAGGGTTTTAAGAATATAGGGGTTAATATACATGAATATGAAAGGCTGGAACAAGAGAAATATATGGAGAATATAAACGTTCCGGATTAAAGAGATTTCATTGATGATAGGGAGATGGTGAGTAATGAACTGACTTTATATATCGTTAGTGGGACAAATAAATTGGGTGAGTGATCAGACGAGACCCGATTTTTGTTATTCTGTAAGCGAAAGTAGTAGATTTTTTACGGAAGGTTAAGTGAAATAAATGAAGTTAATTAATATTATAAAAGGAGGAAAGGAAATAAATATGGGTATTTGGCCGAGTACACTTGAAGGTAAAATTGAAGTGTAAGTGTATACGGATGCATCTTTTGGTATGGAAGGGAATGTCAGTCCTCAGGTAGGTTATATTGTGGCTCTTAAGGATGATGATAAGAATAAATGTCCTATTGCTTGGTAGGCTAGATGTATGAAATGGGTTGCGAGATCTACGATTGAGACGGAAGCTATAGAGTTTATAGAAGGTACACTACACAAAAAGGTACAGTATATATTTGGAATAATGTTGGAGAGGGGCTGTTGGAGGAAGATAGGTTACAAACCAAGGTGTATACGAATAGCACGGCTCTGAAGAATGAGTCAAAGAAGTTTTTACTCTCCATCAGCGGTATTCGAACACTGGACTCCGCGTCGCTGTTAACAGTAACCGGGCGCTCTATCCACTAGGCCATTCAGTAACACAAGTGTTGAGCAAGAGTTTAAGGATAGATGTTGCATGGATAAAGTGGATGTTGGAAGTAAAAATGATTACAAAAGTTGAATGGATTGATACGAAACATCAATTAGCAAATGTGCTTGCAAAAGGAACAATGTATGTGAGAGGCATAAAAGAATATGTGGAAGAAGGAAAGAGAGGGAAGAGAAAGGTATAAGATTGATTGTTTTTGTTTCCGTTTTTAATTGATTGTGTTAAATATAACTTTTGTTGTTTTCTTTCTATCTGTGTTGGATAACTTATCTGCCCATAAGGCTTTTTTAATAAAAGATTTCTTGAACGGCAAGGTAGTGTTAGAGCAACTCTGGGAGAGTAAACGTACTATGGCCATAGGAAAGTTGAAATCCAAAAGGTGAACTAGTGCTATAAAGTTGACTTTTACAATTTTTAAATATTGAAGAGAAGAGAAGAGAAAACAAAGGATCGTAAGCTGTTATAAAGTAGGTGTCTCTTGTTGGCGCTGTTTATTACATTAGATTAGTTTATACAATTTCTTATATATATTGTTGGAAAATCTATAAAAATGCATGGTACTCGTTTGATTGTAATGGTAAATACCACAAAATATCCACAGTAATGTTTACTTTCTGAATTTCGTACCACAAACATTAATGCTCATGCCATAATCTTAAAAAATTACACAAAAATGAATAACTTAACAGATAAATGCGAAACAAAACAATCTTTAACATTTTTTTTTCAATCTTAAACATCTTACAATCTTATACCTCTGGATCCCTGTGCAATTGATAACCAATTATCACAGAAAATCAAACCAATTTACATTTTCATTTTTTACCGTTTAAGACAAAAAAAACAAACTATTATAAATTACTTTTTTGTAAACAACACACACACAAAAAAAACAAAAAAAAAAAAAAACAAAAAAAAAAAAAAAAAAAAAAAAACTTTCTCCCTTTAAGAGCATCTTTAAAATCATCAGTGGAAAATGGAATAATCTTACTAACGATCCCACAACACCTCCACTAAGTACAACATGCACTTATCGCTTATCCAATAAACCAACCAATCACCAGAAATTCACGAATACAGGTTAAACTCTATGTAGCAGGAACTATACCAATAATTAGCAAACTATCATAACAATGTAATAATAATATATAATATAATATATATAATACTAATAAACAATAATATAATAATATATCACCTCAATAATAAATAATATAATCATAAATAATCACAATATAATAATATAAATAACTAATATCGGCGTCTTCCCCTTTTTTTCTCCCCAAGATCTGGGGGTAGGTGTGGTAACAATGGCATCGGAAAGGAGAAGTAGTAGAAGAACATGACCAAGTTGCAAACAGAAAGCCCAGCTTAACCGGCCCCTCTAGTACCTTCTTAGTGGAGCAACTCGTCCGGCATCGTCAGGAAAATCTCCACCGCTAGAGCTTCAGGGGACCCCCGCGACGGACACTCATTATGGCATATCTCAATGTAAGGTTCATCCCTGGCCCAGGTGGGCAGCAAACCATACCCCATCACAAAACCCGCCATTCAATCCTATTATGCACCTTTATTCTCCGCCTCTGCCAAACTCACATTTCTCTCCTTCAGACATTCGTTTACCGACCACAATCCACTTTTCTTCGGACTTCCCAGTCGGTCGAATTCCCAACACACTCACCTTTCATTTATTCTTATTTACCCTTTTCTTTCACCCACCATAATCTAATCGTTCCATTCCTCGATTTTATGAATTCTTTTTCACACCTACACACGCCCTACAGATTGTTCCAACTTAACACATTGAACTTTTAGGTCTATACCTCTTATTTTCCAGACCATAGTCTCACTTACTATACATTAACAACAGGTAACAACATACCCTATGTAAGAACTAGCGCACTCAATACTTAGTCCCTTTTATGCATCCACCAACGATTTTAATTGCACCAGCCACCTTCCTGCCATTCACTAACATTTTTTCTACTACACTCTGCATCATCCGTTCCCTTTCAATCCAGCATATATCCTAAATATTATTAACTCAGACACTTGTTCCAGCTGCTCACCGATCTAACATGACTTCACACCGGAGGATCTCCTCGACTTCACAGCCATAACCTGTACTTCCTTATCTAACTTTTACGTTTAAACCCTCTTTTACACCCTGGCCAAAATTTCTCTAGCCCAATCCCCCAACTCTCTTCAGATTCACCACACAAAACCAAATCAGTCCGAATATATAGGTAGGGCACCCTCCACTCTTCTCAATTCTCCATAATTTTCCTTGCCACCACCCATGCTCTAATTCTTTTTCATAACCCCGATCTATAAACAAATTGAATAACCAATGGGGACATAAACACATCCCGCCTGCACTCCGCTATTAAATACTTTAAATCCAATCACATTTGACACCAGTTTATTCCTTACGACACGCTTCACTATAATCATACAATATTTTGATTCTATTCAGAAGCCTACCACGGAACACGATATATAGACCTAGCGCCATGCGCATACGAGCTTCCCTTTAAATCCTTCTACGCCTGTTGCAAATCCATCAAACTAAATACAAAATTATTTTCTTTCTCCGTCCCCTCATTTTCCTCCAGCTCATTTTCGTTTCAATGATAAAAGACTTGGAAAGATTCTGATCACACAATCCTCTATCGTAGCCACCTACTAACGCAACCTTATTCTTCCACAATACAGTCCTGTCGGTCACTCGACGGCACGTCTTTCAACTAAAATACTAGCATATAACTTTCCTACAAAAAACTTATTCCCCTATAATCTACAGTTCCCCCTTATCCTCCTCACCTCTTATATAAAGAGTACTATTACTGCTCTTCCCAATCCTCGCGAACTATAACCCTCCTAAATCGTCTTTTATTACACAACTTTCCAAATCCAATCAATCCCCTGCCTCGTTCTACCGTTCTTCGGAGAGAGAGTCAGGTGACTCATTTCCAAATTTTCATCCATACCAGTAATTTTCATCTATATCTGCTGATTTAAACTGCGATTTGGCCATTCTTCAACTTCCTCACTCTAACCCCATTAACCTCCTCCTTGCTAATGAAACGCCATAAACCCCCAATTTAACGAATCAGTTATTGTAATATATATCCAGTATCCGGTGTCTATCAATAATTCAATAATTAAGTAGTAATAATCTAAGTATAATAATTAATAATAATAATAATAATAATAATAAAAATAATAATAATAATAATAATAATAATAATAATACAATAATCATAATTAATTTTTGTAAATTTAAATAAAACAAAAAATTCCCAATCATAAAAATAAGGAGCATTATTCTAAAATAATTTATTTATCAATACAAATAAAAAAGGGTGTAAAATCGATAGGAATGTGTCTAGTATATCACCATTCTTCATACTTGGTCTAAATCACTGTTAATTATATATATATATATATATATATATAGATATATATCATATATAGTATATATTATATAAATATTATTATATACATATAATATATATTATATTATATATATATAATATATTATATATATAGTTATATATATATATATATATATTATAAATATATATATTCTAGTATATATTATAATATATAAAACAATATTTATATTCGTAATATGTTTTCAATTCAGGATCTTCCCATAAATATTCGGAATAAGACTGGTATATTACATTTTCCTAAATGCCCAAATGAAACTAATACATCATCAACAATATTTCTTTGTGGCCGAGTTTGTTTATACTTAATAACTGTAAAGAAAGAATAAATTTATGTAAGAGATACGTTAATGTATCACAGAATCATAATAACAGGATTGGAACGCACTCTACATAGCACTACTTTAACAGTCCACTAAGCTCAAACCAATATAACCATTCCATGAAAAGGATGTTTGGGGTAACTGTATTTCGTGGGAATAGTGGTTAGGATGTGATCGAGGTTATGAGTTGCCAGACGCAGTAGTGCACATTACAACAGAACATCTATTTTCAAAATCAGTTAGAGAGACCTCTCTGTTAATTCAAAGGTGTTAATCCATGCTCTGGATAATGCCAGTCAATACAGCAAAAATCGACCTGTAAAAAAAGATTCCGAAGGCAGCGACCAGTTGAAAAAAGAAAATGCTTGCAACCTCCCATTTTTAAGAATCTCCTCCCCCCATTGCTACCTTTTCAGGAGTTTACAGAACCATAATCATGGACTAATCCTTAAAAACCCCATTAAGCTAGATGGAAATATAAATCTCTTTCTTATAATATTATTATCTCATTAAAAATAGAATTGTTTTTTTTTTCTTATTTACTACAATTGAAAATAATATATATCATTATATATATAATATAGCGTCAACATGAGATATCCGGCAGACCGAATGGGATTGTAGATCAGCTCTGAATATATATTTGGATCCGTTCCTTTAAGGGTTCCTGAAATAGTCTATCTACAAATATTATACAATATTTCTACACACGACTCATATATATATATATATAATTATGCCTATATACGAGCACACATACACCTCCACGTAGCAGTCTGAGTTCTATCTTCCTGGGGGCAAGAATTAAACTCGGCCTCGTGAACGCGTTGATCCGGGACTGACGGTTTTATGGATTAAAGTTCCGACTTTCCCGATTTCCGTTAGCCCTCTATAGCCCCTCATCGCCCCCCCCGCCACGCTCCTTTCCTATAGCCCCCGTGTACCCTCTGAGAAGGGGAGCGTTTAAATTACGGGGCTCAAAAGGAAGTTATGTATAAATGTCAGTATACTATATATATATATATAACTTTAAATAGCAAAAAACAATAAATGTTATATAATATATATATATATATATTATCGTACATAATAAGTCTTTGATTAGTGTACCAATACAGCCTCATAACTTAATTCCTCTGCTTAATAAGAGGCTCAATTCCACTTGGTCTTTTCCTTACCTGAATATTAATATTATTTTTGATAATTATTTTTATTAATAATTATTTATACTATCTACCCATACTACACTATATTAAATATCTACTTATACTCTATAAATCATCTATATCATATCATTACCTATATATTCATCCTATTTATATATATACTTTATCCATATTATTTTATTATATATAGTTATTTCATTATATATAATAATATATATGATATATACTAATTATTATATATATACTATCCTGATCTATCACTCTAATACTATACATAGCTGACTTCTAAGTATATAATTAAAGATAAAAAGCGTATATCTGGCCTATTGGTTAGAGAACTGGAAGAGAGAGTGTTTGGAAGAAATAAATGGGTGAAGACAGGGAAAGTGTTACACTCCGAGTTGCTGCTTTGCACTTTAAAACCTGGGACGTGTGTCTGTCTTAAAATAATATGCTTATGGGATAAAATATAGGGGAGCGCAGACGTTGTAGTTTTAGAGAATGCGCGGCATGATAGGGGAGAGAAAACTAGGCTTAAGTAATGGGAGAAAATAATAAGTATTTAGCTTGTGGTTTGATGATGCAAAGAAGACAACCGATGACGAAGTTGAAAGAGAGAGAGAGAATAAGAGAATTACCCTCCAGAATGTGGTAACTAGGTTAAATGTCGCGTTGCTAAAAGGGAGAGCGAGGCGATGGCCAAAAATGTTAGGAAAGTTGGTTAAATATTAAACAATAATTTTCTGAGAAACCAGATATTGAATTCTTGGATCGAAATGTCAGGTCAATGAACCACGGGTGAGAAAGGAGCAAAAATCGAAGCTGCGCGAGAGAAGGGTATGTTAAGAGTCAAGGATGGGAGAACCCTTTGAGGGAATGAAATGAAGAAGTGGCTGGAACAACTGGGGGTGGTAGGTCCGGGTTTTGGGAATGTGTTGCTGAGAACTAGCTGAGATGGTTTGGAATAAGAGTTTTGGGATGAGGAGGGGTATTGAAGAATGGAAATTGAATGGATTGGAGAGAGAGGAGTGTTGGGCGAATAAAATTGAGGAAGTGATGGATGAAAGCGGCGTAGGAAGCTACACAACGAAGAAACAAGACGATGGAGGAAGTAGAGGAACAGGAGAGACCGAGCAATTGTAAGAAGAGATGCCGTGAAAAGAGAGATTCTGGAAGGAGGTAGCACTGAATAGTCACGTAGTCCTGACAGACGGAATGGTGAGAAAAAAGAATATATATTATATATTATAATTATATAATATATAATATTATATATATATAATAGTATATATATATATTATATATATATATATTATTATATATAATTATATAATATTATAATATAATAATTGATAGTACTTATACTATATATATATATAAAATAAAATAGTAGCTGCCTGGTATTTTAATCCTCGAGAATCGACCATCTGTGCAGAGAGTGGACGTGAGGGTATGGTATGAACAGATACTTTTACGGTTGGCAATAAAAGATATAGTAATATCATATAATCATATCTATATATATTAGATATTATTGTGTGAGTCGGATGCGCTTGGAGTGCCGTTGTTAACTAGAGAGATATAATGATGGTACTTGGCTAGTCTAAATCCTATAATATCTATATATACTACATATAAATATTGCCTACATCCTACACACACTAATAACCAGGTATTATATATAGTATGAATATATATAATAATACTAATATATATTCAGTATGTCATTTTACTTAGCAATGTGTTCGTAAGGATAAGGGAATCAAACATTCGCTTCAAACACTTCAGGCTCGCTTTTAGGAAGAGAAAACCTAGACAAAAAAAAAGCTCCTTTTCCTAAATAAGGATTGCATCAAAGGAAAAGTACCGGTAGTGAAGTTTTTATTCTATTAAACTGCGCACAATGGTTGTTTGAAAGCGGACAAACGTAGTAAGAACCCGGAGTTTCAATCCAGCGACAACTCCGAGGTTTTGGAAACTAATAATAATACAATTAAGTTTAATGGGAAAATGAATCTTAGAAATTTGAGTTCATATTAGAACTTTTAGCTTGTTAATTAGAAACCTAGGAAGAGTACTAAGATTACCCTAAGTTATAATAATAAAACAATAAAGTAAATAATAATATTTTTGGTTAGGGAAAAAATGGTAAAGAACCTTTGAGTCACTTAACTCCCTTAAACAAATCAGGGTCTTCTAATTTGGTCTGGAAGTCACCTTTAGAAGTAAGTTTGAAGTACGATCACCATCATAAAGAAGTCAATCACAAGACAGTTAAGTGATGTCTTTGAAATAAAAAAAAAAACAGCTAAGAAGTGCCCCAATGGCACAAATAGAGAGATCATATCCAGAAGGTAGCTGCAAGGTGGATGGCGGGACCGCGCAGGCATTTTACAACGGTATGGGGGGACTGAGATAAGATCGATCTGTAATGGAAATATTCGAGGATAAAAGCCAGAATGAGGAGCCAGAAGAGGCTTACAGTACTGCGGAACATAATGAAACGTGAGTGATGGATGGGTCCCCGAAGGTATATCAGATATTGGAAGTTTTAAGATCACTTGCCACGAAAGCCGCTCGCGACCTGAGTAAGTACAGCATATGAATTGATTATATTGTCACTTCATGCTGAAGGGTTACCATATCTTAAAATAATAGCCAATGTAAAACATTGTAGAGAGGAAAAGAGAAGAAATCACAAAAATAATCAACCGGTCTTCTGTCTTTTAACCTGTAATGGTCATCGTGGGGTCCAGGTGACCACGACACTCGCTGACTTTCCTTATATTTCGACGAGGTTCTTAATTTTATTTTGGACATACTTATAAGATCCCATTACTCCTATCAGAGAGGTTAGAAACTAGGAAAAATAAAATTTTGAAAAAAACACATAGTATTCTCGGGCACATGAAAACAGAGCTGATTTGGGGGTTCTACTTCGGACCCACGATACAATTTATTGTTAGTAGTAAATCATTGTTTAAATACATCCCTAAAGTGCTTTATTGTTTTAGTATTTTTGTAATGAAAATCTATATACATAAATATGAAATTATGGAATAAAAAATAAATTACCTATAAATATATTAAATAATATTATATAATATATACTATATTATATCTATATTTATATAAAGTATATAGTTAATAGTATATATATAAGTTATATAATATATATATATATATATATATATAATATATTATGGTTATATATTTTATTATATGAAATTTAAATCTCATCATAATATAAGCTACTTATTTTTCAGACTAAACTGGTTTCAACTTCCAGAGCAATGACAAAAGAAAAAACGGTTGAGGAAATTCCAGAAAGATACTATGGATCTCAGTAACAAATGAGAAAATGAAGACAAAGATCTTATTTGAGGAGGTAATCGATAATTTAATATTTGAAACTGCCAGTGTAGGAGGGTTTAAATAATGGAGATTTAGATATGTGACGAGGGTGATACAGACATCGGCATCGAGCAAAGCGACAAAAAAAATCAAGTAAAACCAGGTACCTTCTCGTCCAAAAGCTCACGGATACGTTCGGAGAGTAACCGGTAAGGTGGAGGCCAAATTCCAGTCGTGCTAAATTCTTCTCCCCGAACAAAAAATTCAGAGCCAACCCAGTAAATACATAATGGAGTAAGAAGACCGTTTATCCAGAAACCCATAAGAACTTGGCAGAGAAAGCTTCCTACATATTGGTGTTGTTTGGCAATAGGGTCTTGCAAAAGGTACCAACATGAAGGACTGCTTGAAACTTGTTCATTGACGTAAAACTTGATATACGTGCTGACTCACAAATGCATCATAAAAGAGGCACTGTTTTTTTTAATGGAAGCATCCGCTGCATCACAAAATGCACACATGCAAAGACGAAATAAAAGCTCTTCTGGGTCTATTAATTTTCAGTGGTTCCCGCAAAGATAATCATCTGACTGCAAGTGAGATGTTCAATCCCCAGACAGGCCAACCATTTTACCGAACTGCCATGAGCGAGCGTCGGTTTTATTTCCTGTTGGATTGTCTACGCTTTGACGATTTCACTACTCGTAAAGACAGGACGAAAACTGATAAACTAGCACCGATAAGAGAAGTGTGGGACGCCTTTATTCAAAATTGCACAGATAATTATAATCCCGCAGAACATCTAACATTGGATGAGCAGTTGCTGGCATTCCGCGGCAATTGCCCATTCCGTATGTTTATACCAAACAAGCCGGCGAAATATGGGATTAAAATTATGATGCTCTGCGACAATAAGTCAAAATATATGTTGAACGCTATTCCTTATTTGGGGAAAATGCTTGTTGTGCCCGAAGAGGCCAGAAATATCAATTTGGCCCATTATTACTCAAAGCAAATTACAAAGCCCTATTTCAGAACCAACAGAAACGTAACGTACGACAACTGGTTTACATC
>JABUQX010018485.1:35000-37500 GCA_015478945.1 Trachelipus rathkii
TTTTCCTTTATTATATTAAATGTCGTTTCTTCTTTTTTAATAACTATGCTAACAAATTTTATTTTATTTTTATTTCAGAGAAATCCATTGATGATTTTATATCAGCCAAGAGCAAAGACTTTTTCGCACTTTTCAAAATTAATGATGATTTTCTGCAGGAATGTGCTTCAACATGGGAGACTAATGCCTCATTTTTGAAGGCAAAAAATACTGTTTCTTTATTTAGAGTAGTGAACGATACAGCTGAAAGAGCTTTTAAAGTTGATGCAAGACTTCCATGATCTGACTACTGCAGAAGAGGATTAAAAGCAATTTTTATTACGTTGTGTACAGGGACAAAGAAAAGTTTACTACTTCTGCAAAATGAAACTTTGAAACGAAAATATCTAGAGTAATAATTCATTTAATGTCAAATAATAACATTAATTATAATTGTATTAGTAAAATGTAAATATAATTGCAGTATCGATTTAAATCATTTACTGTTTTTATTTTTCTTAATTGCATGAAAGGTAAAATCATGGCCTAGTTACTAACCTTAATTTTAATTTACTAACTTTGAAGTCAATTGGGCTATGGTTAACGTTGTCTTAGGAGGATAATATTTGGTAATTGAGTGTCTAGAACAGAGGTTCTCAAACCTATTTCGTCTACCGACCACTTTGAAAATCAATTATTTTTCAGCGCCCCCCAATTTTTTTTTACTTTACCAAAACTTAATAACCACAATGACATTCATTACTTTAAATAATTTAATTATTGTGTGCTATATTAGTCTGATCTGGAGTTGAAACTTACATTCTAAACGAGACTTTTTTACCAGTGAGAGCAATTAAAACTAGGCCCCGGCCCCGGCCCCGGCCCCGGCCCCGGCCAAAAATCAGGAAAAACCGGGGTTTTCTACCGGGGTTAACTGTAAATTTACACTAAATAATAGAGGGTTAAATCAAACAAAATAAAAAAATATATTTTAATTCCATTATTCCTTTGTTATAAATTGATGCAAAATATATAAACATACCTAAATATAATCAATTTTTTTTTGGTATTTACTATGATTTCAAATTAAAATTGAGGCCAAATTATAATTTTTCCGAGTTTTTAACATAAAAATATTCGAAATTTGATATATTAAACGAATTCAGAAAAGGAAATAAATATAAATTTGGGGTTAAAATTTAAATTAATGTATTATTTATTTAAAGTAATATCTTAAGAAAATCAAATATTTTTCCGAAAATCTCTTTTCAAAAATTATTTATTTAATTAAATTAAAAAATAATATATTTTATAAAATATATATATATATATATTATATATATATATATATATATATATATATATATATATATATATATATATATATATATATATATATATATATATATATATATATATATATATATATATATATATATATAAAACTACTTTGTCGTAGTGATATATTTACTTTAGAGAGGAAGCCCTTGGATTCTTTTTTAGTGTTATGCTTTACTGTCACTTCATTTTATTACTAAATGTACACAAATTAAAAACATTGTTAAAGACACTTTTTTTTAATGAAATAAATTTTAAAAAGGAAAGCTAATTTTCGTCCCGACACGCGAGACTTCTTCAGGCTAGGGGGACTGGATTTCTTTCTTGATCTCATCAGTTCAGTGTTTTCAGTTGGTCTGGCTATTTTTTCATGTGTTTGTTGAAAATATTTTGATGTTTTTCAGATATTTCATTTTGTATAAAATCTATCTTAACTTCACCGGGATGCTTATTGTAGTTGTTACTATTATAAATGCAAAAGGATTCCATGATTTTGCGATGGTTCGTGTGATTGATATTTCTGATCATCTTTGTATTGTTGATATTGATAGAGTGGCCTGTGTTACGCCTATGACTTGCTAAAGCTGAATTTATGCTGTCCTTGTGCAGGTCATCTGTATGTTGATTTTTTTCTTCTTTGCAAATCTATGGTTTCACCTATATATGTTTTATTGCAAGTATTGCAGGGGATGTGATATTTACAGCTTTGGGGGAGATTTTCTTTTCGTTTTGGGGTTTTGAGAATGTTTTTTTAAGGTGATGTTATTTGATGGAATGAGGGTAATATTTTTTGGTAATATTTGTTTTAACGAATATAATGGTAATTGAGGAATTGGTAAAAAGGAGGTGTTGCTATTTTTCGGGGGAAAGGTGCTATAGTACCTCTTTTTTGCTTTGTTAAATGCTTTTGTGAAGAAAAACTCAGGATAGTAAAGTGATTTGAAAGTATTGTGGATGTATTTAGTTTCTTGTGCTAGAAGAGGGGGAGAGCATATACGAAAGGCACGGAGAAATAGAGATGACAGAACAGCTAATTTTGTGTTTGGGGAATGATTAGATAGCCAATGTATATAGTTTGGTGCGAATGTTGGTTTTCTATATATAGTAAATTGCAAGTGATTGTTATTCCATGTGATTAAGGTATCGAGGAAGGGGATAGAGTTGTTGGAAGGCATTTCTATCG
>JABUQX010018486.1:0-7500 GCA_015478945.1 Trachelipus rathkii
GAGACATGAGTCAAATTAATGTATTGGCAACTCAAATGTTCCCCCTTCAAAGGAAAGAGTTCTTAAAAGTATATAAAGAGGTTACTTCGATCCCCCACGGGTATTTGATGTGTGAACTTCACCCCAAAAACACGCACAGAGTGCTGCTCCGTACTAACATTCTTCCCTATGAGATAGAAACTGTATACATACCTGAATAATGAGGGCTCTAGTTGCAAAGTATTTACCTCTTATAAAAAAATTTAAAAAGCTGAAACCTTCTGAAAACGTAAACTAATTAGTGAGGATGAGAAATTCATCCAGTGTGTATGTGAAGTCTGTTAAATCTTATAAAAGGAAATGTTCCTTTTAAACAGACCTCAAGGAAGTAAAGTACGTCTTTATAAGAACAGCCATTAAAAAACTCCCCTCAACATAAAAATCTGAAAAATAAAAAGAAGATACTACAGAGAGGAGGAGGGGTATTCCTACCATTACTCTTCTCCGTTATAGCTCCACTGATAACTAAGTGGTTGTCCCCATGATGAAGAAGGTTGCTTTACTTCCATATAATGAGTAATGAGAAAATGAAGTAAAATAATACGAAGCATACTGTAACAGAAACAATTCAGCCATTCAACCGAATCACAACTCTATAGCCAGTATGCGCGCAAACACGTTGCGCGAAATCCACAATCACCCGCCCTATATACGCAGATATTACCCCACAAATGCAATGACATTACAACCTCTTTCACATCAAGCAACAACAGCATTGCAACGACCAGACAGAAATCCTATATCTGTGAACGAACTCAATTATCGTTTCAGGCAGCCTCTACCTCCAGCTTATATGACCTAAAGTTGAACAGATAACCGAATATGACGAAAAAGAAGTGTACAGGATATTAAAATTCAACATTAACGTCAATGAGAAACGCATCTTATACCAAGATGCATAAAAAAATTGATAGATCTTAAAGACTTGCATCTACATCAATCCCTACGTATTCCGCTAACCGATGATGTATATACCTAATGAAGTAAAACTTGAAGGGAAAAATGAAGATAAATTTAAAAAATATCCTAGAGGAGAGCTTACCTATTAGAGTGCGTTAAATCAAGAATAGCTTTATATAATATTTTAAAGAAACAATTATCTGAATGAAGCAGGGCAAATCGTAATTGATGATGAAATAGTTAAAGATAAATATTGTGGATTTGATAGCTGATCTCTCACGTAACTGAAGAAAGGTCCTAAAAAGGATGGAATGAGAATCAAAACAAGAACTCAGACTATTAAATTTTCCCACAGGAAGTTTTTAATTCTTAAATACAAAACTGCAGACTTAGATAATATTCCCGTTGACGCCTAGACCTGATTCAAGTCCAGCAGGTACTTCTTACGCTTCAGATAAATTTAAACGTGTTACCAGAGAACGAACAAGAAAAACAACTAAAAATAAGGAGAGAAGGATAAAATCGATAAATATATATATATACACACAGATATAAATATATATATATATATATATATATATAATATATATATATATATATATATTATAATTATATATATATATATATATATAAATATATAAATAGATATATATATATATATATAGGTATATATAATATATATTAATATATTTAGTGTAATGTCTGATGTTAAAATAAATAGTTATTTTAAAACCTTTTTCTTTAAAGCTCTTTTGGTCCTTATATCACATTTTTGGTCAATTATATAATATATATACTATAATATAATATATATATATATATATATATATATAATATATAATATATATAGTATATATATAATATATATAATTTATATATATATATATATATATAATATATATAGCGTTACTATGTGGGTCCAGTAGCCACATGGAGGCAAAAGGAGGAGTTGATAAGATTACTTCAATCTGAGGAACCAAATAGTTTGGGGGTTTCACTAGCGTTGCTGTAAGGTATCCTAATATTGAGAAAAAAGAGGTTAAAAGCAAAATTTAGAGTCAAAGGCATTACTCTACATAAACGTTAAGAAAAAAATATCCTACGCGGAAACCATAAGCCCGCAGCTCCGATAGTGTATGCCAATTAGATTAACGGAAATGATTAAATATAGTTCTTATAATGATGGGTTTCAATACATACTTTTTTTACTATTGACGTATACTCTAGATACTTGTGGTTGAAACCCTTAAAAGATAAAAAGTCAGCTACAGTTGCAGCTGCAGTACTTGAAATTATAGAGGATGAGAGGAGAGCACCTAAATCATTCTGGACAAATTCAAGATGGGAATTAAGAAGTCGAGAGTTTTCAGGAGCTTGGAACTTGGAGAGTTATGATAAGCCATTACAATACCTTTTCCGTAAAACAAAGCGGCTATAGTTGAAAGAGTCCAACTACTATAAAGAGGCCGCCATGCATTAGGATTTACTAAAATGATACCTTTTAAAATATATGATTAACTGAACGACTAGCTATTCTTATAACAGCGTCTTACCATAGAACTATAAAGACAACGCCTTTAGAAATGTCAAAAACTTAGAGGCCATCGAACACATCTGTATGAAAAAGAAAAAACAAAATAAAAAAAAAAATTCAGGAATAAAGGTAAACGATTATGTAAGCAGTATCTCGAACAGGACGAAAGATCAGAAAAGCGATTATTGTAAGCCGGATGGACACGCGAAGTTTTTAAAGTACACAATATCCGTCCATTCCGTAGTGATAGTTTAAAGCTATATTATCTGGAGGATTTAGATGGTGAAAAATAAAAGGAGGGTTCTAAACAGAAAATACAAAAAGTAAGGTTCAACCCTGTAACTGCACGAATATAAAATGAAAAAAATATTAGCGTTCAAAAAGGTCGGGCACGTAGTAAACAGTATTTGTGAAATGGGAGGGGATATCCTGCTAAGTTAAATACTGAATTAAAAGCAAGTGAAGAAAACATTAATCAGTTGCATTTATAATCAGGAGAGCAGCGAGACGTGTAGATCACTTTTATGTTAAAACTCCTGCGTCGTTCAGCCTCTTTGGATTTACATCCTGATAATAAACTCCGGATTTTACAACTGTGTTAATGAATCCTATACAACTTGAAAGAGGTATACGAAAGTAGGATTATGTGAAAAATGATATTAAATACAGACATAGAAATTTTACCTCACAAATCTAATTCTGGATGTAGTTGTACAGAAGTGATAGATGTGTTTGAACTATATTACAAAAGTGGAAGATACTGTGATCTGAAAAGACTACAATGGCTACAAAACGAATACGGACTACATAATGAGACCACAAAGAATACTTCTTTGAGAATTACTTCGGAGGGCAATTTTAATCGGGCCTGCTATTTCAGTCATTTAAACGATGCTCTTTGATATGATATATGTTAAGGATTGGTATTACAAAAACTATATGCTACCTATGAGATTAAAGCTAATAATATCTTAGGATCAAAAGTAAGTTGTAAAACCTCGAGATCGTGACATGTTTTTTCTCGAACGATCAATGGCAACGAAGACATATCCGTAAGCGGTATGGTGAGCTGGATATACTTCATGATATTCCTACTATGTTGAAGAGGGTTATACTATCTGTGGAGAATAACCCATGACTCCACATGAACAAAAAGATGAAGCAGACCGAGTACTGCATTATACATGTACCCCGTCCGAGATGCTCAACCACCCAGGTATGGCTTATGTATATACAAATATAATTAATCATCAATATGTAGGTAATACTAAAGCTCCTTTATTAAGATAGTATATTTTCCCAAAGAGAGTAAAGTTAAAACATTCCCTAATTCAATCTACCTTTAATAGATCAAATTTTGACTCTGTACCGCGTGCATATAAAATGTAAAGAATCCTTTCCCTTACATCGGGCATTGTTATGCAAAAGTTTCATATAGAAAAGAAACAGATGCAGTAATTACAGCATAAGGATTATATATAAGAGGTGAGCAGATATATTTTCATTCCATAACATACTCTCACAGTTGTAAGTAGTATAAGAAAAGACACTCCTGTAATAATGGACGAGGAAAGGGTACAGAGGATCAAAAATGCAGAGGGGGTATGGCCTTGGTGTGGATTTTTAGCCAAGCTATGGAGAAGTGCAAGGCCTCTACTCAGGGAAGAGGTGGGGATATATAGGTATAAAAAAAGCTATAGGAAACAGGTTTTGCATTACTATTCAAGAATGCTGCAGGAGATAATCCTCAACAGCATTTAAAAAGACGTAATTAGCCAATGGTTTCAGAATTGAGATGTTTGAATGATTGTAAGCGTAAAAATATGGCCGTAAAATGTTTCAGGTCAAGGTCGAGGGGGGCAAAGAAGATTGTCATAAAGAAAAAGAGCTAAGCCGAGAAAACCTCTAAAGAAAAAATGTGTTGATGTATTTGACTATTTAGTGATACTAACTGATAACTTTTATACGAGGTGTGTATTACTGTATAAGTAAGGTTTTCATGAAAATGTTCATTATACGACCAGAACTCGCACCGATAGCAAGATTGACCATTTCCTTCATCCCTTTCTAGCTCCTGATTGTTGTAAGAGGTGAATTGGGATCTCTGTCTCGCATGAACCCACCACAGATAGCGTTAGCGATTCCAACTTAGTCAGTATTTAATCCTATTACATTCAATTTAACCGAATACAGAGTTCCTTTAGAGTTCAATATTCCAGGCACTTCTGATCAATACCTAGACCCCTCTAATGTGTTTTTAAATGTAAAAACGAAATTGACAAAACCTGATGGTACAGATCTTCCTTCGGATGAACCATATAGTTTATACAGAATCAAATTCCTGTATACATGTTCACCCAGATTGAATCTATCTTAAAACGCACTCACTAGTACGTCAGCGGCTAATTATCCTTATAGAAGCTATATAGAACATTTGTTAATATTCAGACGACGCTAAATAGTCTCATCCCAGTCACGTGTCTTTTATAGTTCAAAGATGAAGCTGCACAATAGATTAAAGCAGCTAAAGTTCATAAATAATATATGAATTTTTCGCGTCGAGTAAAGTGCGATATCTTCTCTCAAGAAAAACTCTTTTACCATCTGTAGATACTAGATCATTTATCCCACCCGGTCAAATCCCTAAATTTGCCTCTTAAATAAAAAGTTAAACCTACTGCCTACAGCTGGTATGTCCAAACCTGTTTTCAAACCCTGTTGGAGCTATCTCTATGTTGTCCAGAAAAGTTGAAATTATCATCACCAGCGCATTTGGAAATTGAAAATTCGCTTTTAATTTACTACAGCCCAAAGTACCCTATTAAGAGAGTTGAAACCAAGATATTTAATTTCACTCAAAGATTATCGAGTACCAATATCCCTAACATTGTGAACGGAAATTTACCACAGAAAAGTAATAATAGGGATTGTGGAACATGAAGCCCTACTCTGGGAATTATAAAAAATCACCCTATAAATTCACACCTTTCGCGGCTTAGAGGTATTAGTTACATGTGAATGACTTTACCTCACGGACGTAGATTATGAAATGCTTATACAAACGGAGACCTATCTCTCTGTTACCTCTCCTTTTACGACTTAATAACCAATACTGTATCATGTAATGATAGTGGGACAGGCTTAAATCTTGAAGAATACGCAAAGAATAGAATATATGCCTATGATCTCACAGCTGACCTTTCAGCTTGTTAACGCCTATCTTTAAACATTTTGAGAAAGCGCTACCTTAGGACGTAATCTCTCTTTTTGGATCAAGTCTACAAAACAACCCATCACGTGGTAGTTATCTTGAGGCATCCTTCAACTCATGGAAATTGACAGAGTACGGCAACTTACTTTGAATTATGAAAGATGAAGTGAAGAGGAAATAAAAATCGGTGTTAAAAATGAACCTCGCGTTTTTTAGGAGTCGCTTCGCTATTAACGAAATAACTCTGTTAAAGTTGGAGAAGGCATACCTGCTTCATACTCAATACATTGCCTCGTTACATCACCTCAACAGGACATTGGATTTCCGTTTATAGAGCAAAAAAAAAAACCGAAGCTGTTCACATTAATTGATACACTTTGAACTTAAAATTTATATTGAATAATAATCATTATATCACCTTATTTTTAAAATATAATAATGTAAGGTTCTGTAAAAACTATGTCTTACCCCGTTCAACCCTTATATTCTAATTTGTGTGGAATTCATTGTATTTATCATTATATCTTTTTAAATAATGTTTGTTTTAATAAACTTGTAAATATATTTGATGCTAAAAATTGTAGTCAATGATTTTATAGTTTCTAATTATGTAATAAATGCTTTAAAATGAAAAATGCGATTTTACTACCCCTAAAAAACTTGTATATATAAAAAGGTTTTTAATAAAATTTCGTACAATTTTATTAATATAAAATGTTTATATATCAGACACTGCGTGTGTTTTCTTACATTACAATTTTTAAATTAATAATAAAATAATAATTAAAAATAATAATAATAAAAATTTTAAATAAAAAAAAGTGTTAAAAAATTTTTAAATGATATAAAAAGAAAACATAATGTTATTAAATATATGAGTTAAAGCATTAAAAGCATATGATTTAAAACAGTAAAGCAGAAAACATATGAGTTTAAAGCGCGTAAAACATTATAGTTAAAGCAGTTAAAGCAGCAAAAACCAAAAAGCATACTAATCCTTTCGGTGCTAGAACACCTCTAGTGATTTACTGATTTACTGCTTTAGTATATGGCAGTAAATTATGAGTTAAAGCAGTAAAACATGTGAGTTAAAGCAGAAACATGATTTAAAGCCAGGTAAACAGTAAAAAACAAGCCTACTAATCCTTATGCGTGGCTAGGTAAACACCTCTATTGATTATGATTGTACTGCCTTTAAGGTATGTAATGTTAATTAATATATGCTGTTAAAGCAGATAAGAAACAGTGAGAATCAGACAACAGAACAAGGGAGGTTAAAAGCAGTAAAACATGAGTTAAAGCCAGCATAAGCAGTAAACAAAGCATAACAATCCCTTTGGTGCTAGTAACACCCTAATGATTTTACTGTTACTGCTTTAAGGTATGTAAAGTATATGTTTTTAATAAAATCTCGTACAATTGTGAAATAAAAATGAAAGACTCATAGTATATTTGAAAAAGAAAATTCTTTGCAATAGTTGTATATTGAATCTATTTTCGTTCGCGCGCGTTAATATGCGGCTGCGGCCGCCACGCTGACGGCGGTACGCGGAAATATTGCGCCTGCGGGCGCCACGCGGCGGCGGTTACGCGGTAATATTGCGCCTGGCGGCGCACGCGGCGTTTCGCGCGGGAGCTCACCTGCGGACGCGACTCGGAAACGTTGCGTTCACTGTCTCAAATGTGTAGCTCTTTAGATATATATTCTGTCGTGCTATAAGTGTTAGAAAAAAGACTAACTCATAGTAGGAAGCATCCTAGCAACTTGTAATATACACCAATCGATTCCTCAAACCTTATAACCTAGGGGTAGACA
>JABUQX010018486.1:17500-20000 GCA_015478945.1 Trachelipus rathkii
GGAGCAGGTGAGTGTTGAGTTATTAAACATGAGCTTAAAAATCCAATGTTGGTACCATTTTATATGTCCACGAACCCATAGAACTTGATTTTGAGGGTTTAAAGTTCCTACGGGAAATCTGAATACCCCTTGGGGGGGTCCTCGAAGAAGAAAAAGAAAAAATAGAAAATTACAGGGTGCATGAGGGAGGAAGATGGAGGAACGATGACGAAGAATGACTCCAGAGGAATCAAAAATGGTAAGATCCCTCTATGAGATGGGGACCGAACGCCAAAATTGGGTTTTACCCATAAAATGAAATTTTTATGGTGAATTCAGCTGTTAATTTCTTAGATCATCACTATAGTAACCAAATGTACACGAAATATAAATCTTAGCACAACGAACTTATTAATTATACGGCCTGTCTCTAGCTATCTGCTGTTCTACCTATCTTTCATAATACAGTGTCTGCCTTAGAGTAACCAGACCTAATCTCGCCTAACATACTATCTTGGTTAATATAACTTATTAATTACGGCGTCTTTCTGTCTGTCTGTCTCTCTGTCTGTCTCTCTGTCTCTCTGTATCTCTCTGTCTCTGTCTGTCTGTCTGTCTGTTTCTGTTTCTCTCTGTCTGTCTGTCTGTCTGTCTGTCTGTCTGTCTGTCTGTCTGTCTGTCTGTCTGTCTGTCTGTCTGTCTGTCTGTCTTCTGTCTCCTCTCTCTCTCTCCTCTCTCTCTCCTCTCTCTCTCTCTCTCTCTCTCTCTCTCTCTCTCTCTCTCTCTCTCTCTCTCTCTCTCTCTCTCTCTCTCTCTCTCCACACTGTTTAACACAGCTAAATTTTCTTAGCTTCTCTAACAGATTATTTTGGCCTAAACGCCTCTAAGCTAACGTCACCCGATACTGATTACATGAACCGGGGTTCTTAGTGTACATATGACTGTTTTGACTCTAACATGTGCAGGCTTTCATTTCTATAAGTAACTCTTTCGACTTTCGAACATTTATATTTTCACATTTAATATTCAAATCATATTTTCTTTGGTAAACATAAACTATTATATGTTTTATGGCTTTCATTTCTATAAGTAACTCTTTCGACTTTCGAACATTTATATTTTAACATTTAATATTCAAATCATATTTTCTTTGGTAAACATAAACTATTATATGTTTTATTCTTAATTAAACATTTATTTATTTTGCTTAAAGTTTTCTATTTTTACACGAAACATGTTCACTCACCAACGATTATATCACATCTAATCCTCCCAACCACAGGCCACAAGAACCTTTTCACTCTGCGTCATAATGAATGATGTCACTGCATGATGAGGTGCTTATTGGTCCATTACGCTCAATCCCACGTTTCAGAAAAATATCTGCTAAGGTTTCTTACTATGTGTCAGGAAACAAAGACGGTTCTTAACGGTTAATGATTGGTGAATATTATTTTATAGGTTTCATTAACTGGTAACTTTGTTTATCTTTCCTTCGTTCTTCATGTACATATTTTTTTTTATTTTTTTTTTTGGTGCCATTGCTTGTTGTTATTATTTACACACACGCACACAAAAAGTATTAATTATAAACTTTACTTATTCTCTTTTAGCTATCTTTCTTAATACATTGTCTAACTAAACCTTACCTTACCTTACTGTTCACATGACTGCTATTTCTATAACGTTCTACATCTATTATTCGTTCTAAACGTCGTTGACCAATATATATATTTCAACATTTAATATTCAAATCTGATTTCCTTCTGTGTGTGTGTTAGCTAATATATTCTTCTGTGCATGCTGAAACATTTATATTTTGTTTAAAGTTTTATTTTTGTTTGTTAAGTTTTATTATTTTATAAGTTTAATTTTGTTTGTTAAGTTTTTATTTATTTTATAAGTTTTATTTTAAATTTATATTTTCTTTAATGTTTTTATATTCCTAAAATATTATCCTATATTTATAGTTTTATTTTAATTTATTTTTAAATATTTATCTATTTTTAAAATTTTTGTTTTAAAACTTTTTGCTTATAAAATTTTATTATTTCTAAAAAAAATATATTTTAAAGCTTTTTATTTATAAATTTTATTTATTTTTAAAAAAATACTATTTTAAAACTCTTTACTTATAAATTTTTTAAAATAAAACTTTTATTTCTTCAATTTTATTATTATTTTTTAAATTTTTAAACTTTTTATTTATATTTGATTTATTTAAAATTATTTCATAAAATAAAAAAAATATTTTTTTGTGAAACATTTTGTTTTTACTAAAAAAATTATTTTTTTATTAAAAATATTACTTTATTGACTTTAAAGCAGTAAAGCAGTAGCCCAAACACAATACCCACCTCTCCTACCATGCCATGTTTTTCTGCCTTACTGCTTTCCGTCATATCTGAGCATGTATTTTGTGTAAACATAGCATAAAATAAGTTCCTTGTATAAACATTACATAAAAGTAAGTTCTTTGTATGAACATAACATAACAAAATTTATTAAAAACATTTTGGTT
>JABUQX010018487.1:0-20000 GCA_015478945.1 Trachelipus rathkii
TTATAATCATGCAGAAAATCTATCTAATATATATTAATATATTAATATATATACTATATATTATACTATATATATATTATACTATACTATATATATATATCATATATATCATTATATTATATTAAAATAAATGGAATATATATATATATAAAAATAACCAACATAAACCTAACAACAACAAAACTAATAAAAAATACTACTATAAACATACATACTATACACAAACTTCAATATATACTTATACTACCTATATACACCAAATAACCAAATAGTCACAACTACACCACAACATAATATAAATCCACATCAAATACTATTAGTTAAACACACTTACCTGTATACATATATACACTATCATCTAATATAGAGTAATATATAATACATTACAATATATATAATATAAAATTAATATATACAATACTAAATATATATATCCACACCTTAAAAATCACAACACCTCACACTCCACACAATACACACAAACAAATCAACAACACAATTAATAAATCTACATACAACAACCAATAACTTCACAGAAAGTGAATAAACAATACCCTCAAAATAGATAACCATAAACACACACACTAAAGTCATAAGTACCCCGAGATACATATTAGATAACACCCCAAAACCACAGAAACCCACCAAAACACATCAATTGATACAAGCACACCTACCAACAAGATCTTATTAACACTAAAGGAGCTAAGCCTCAAACACACCTTTCACGCCACTACAGTATTAGACAACGTATAGAGGCATCAGTAAAACCACCCAGCACCGACATGCGCACCTTATCATAGGTACAATAACAAAACACCACGGTAATATATATATTCATCCACAGAGGACACAAAAGAGTCCACTTGACGACATAATTGGAATCGATACCCACAACACACGGAAAAATCTATCATTATTAACTTCATACTAAATGCTTAAATTGCAATCATATAAACTACTATAAAGCAAATAACTAATTCCGAAACTATATATTATATATTACTAAATAATATTCTATATTCTACTTAATCTACATATCAATATACAATACACTAAATATAATATATACTAACGTTAACGACCAATGACATCATATATTATGAAACAGCCCTTCAATCATCATATAATACTAAATCAATTTATTGCTATGAAAATTTAATAGTTGTTAATTTTTAATAATTTTCTAATTGTTTTATTTATTTTTTGGTTTTTATGTTCTAAATTTTTACAATCTAAATTTATCCTGAAAACCCATTATTCGAAATGTAAAATATTTTGGTGATATTAGCTAACTTTTTTCCAGAGAATTAACCAAACAAACAGTCGGAAAAATGATTTGTAAAATTCGTGTGGTAAAGCTGAACATCATCGATTGGAAACTTTACCAGCAGAACAAAGAGTAAAAATTCTCTCTATTGATGGTTATTTGTGCACAACACGAACAGAGTATACGGATCATATGTTATATTGCCCGTTTATACCACAATATCGTTACAATAAGTTTTGACAAAACTATTTGATTTACTGAGCAAATTTGAGTACTGTTGAAATATATGAATCTAAAGTAAGATTTACAGCTAAAGAATACACATCAAAGATACTTCATTGTCATCTGCAAGGAAAAATCATCGGATTCCAACAAAAAACATTGTATAGAAAGAATGCATGTTACTAAATTCTGAGAGAAACTTCAACGCAGAGAGTGAGAATTGTATCTTTATAAATAAAGGAATCCAGATATATATAATTTAAATTAGAAAATAGACTAGTGTTATATAAGAAACAAAATATATATAATAATATATATAATATTATATTAATTATATATAATATAATATTATTAATATTAAATATATATACTATATATAATCATATATTAATAGTAATATTAATAATATTAATATATATATATATATAATATATGTGTAGTGTGTTAGTTGTTGTGTGTTATGTGTGTGTGATCTCTTGTGTGTATGTCTTCTTCGTGTGTGAGTACAGACTAATTAACTGATACCCTGCCAAGTGGTAGATATCTATATGAAAGTCACATCGAGCTATCCATACATATGTAGGGTATAATAATAAATAAAAATAAGAGTAGTGTAATATACTTATTCAGCTTATATACCCACTTAGGCTGTAACCTTCTTTAGGAATTAATAAAATTAGGTGAGATATATTGAAAAGTTAAACTATACTACTATATAAATAAAATATTATGTAATACTATATACTTTGTCGGGAATAAGAACAATTATACCTGTGTATGTATTTCAATGGAACTTCGTAACAGTTATATAGGGAGTAACTGTTAAGCAAGATATATTATTAATAATAATATCATTATATATCATTAAATTATTTTGAATAAAGTACTAAAGTAGTAGGAACACTGCGAAGTGACATTGGGAGAGAGAGAAATTAATTAGTCCACATGAGATCATTATTCGTATATACGGGATAAAACTCATACAATTACACTAATTCAGTTTCTATTGCACAGATGTTATTCCGATAATATGCCAATAGTTTATTTATGAGAGCATCTATGTATTATGATTTAGGTAGCAATTTGTTATTTATATATTATCCGTATGCACGAGTACATTATTAGATGTATCTGAGTTCAAAGTTTTTATATAAAACTCAATTTATTGTGATCTGGCTAGACGTAATTATGTATTCTATTTAGGTGTTACTGTATCTCTAAAGTTCTCATTATTAAAACTTTCCTCTTCTCTGCTCCTCCTCTCTCTCACTCTTTATGCATTCTTAGTACTCAAATCATTAATGAGCAAATTAGATTTCATATATAGTCATATTTATATTATACATATTACACATATTATGTATGCTAACTTATAATGACGAAAACTAGAGCTATAATAAAAGCCCTATATGTCATCAAATAAATAACGTGAGAACTAAGAACCACTATTAACGTAACACTATAGATCTGAGAATTTATATCAATAATTTTATTCTACAGGAAATTAATATTTAATTATGATTTTGAGTAATAAAATGACAGAATGTTTTTTTTTTTTTAATAAACATAAACATATTCAATTAGTAATTTTATAATAAAGAAAAGAGAAGTAGACATATTGAGAGCATATCGTATTGCACTTACTTTTAAATAAAGATAAAAAAATGAATTAAATCTATTCATTAAATAAAGGTTTGTCTCATAAAGTAATTTTGAATAACATCAGGATTACAAGTGATTTCGGCTATATTGTAATAACATAATGTTTCTGACTTCACTATAATTATCTATTAAGTGAGTAGTATAGATTATTAAGTCTGATAATTATATGTTATTTCACTCTATCGTTATCTGACCACATATCATTAACAGACCTTATTATATTGAGAATACTTCACATCTCACAATCCTTATCTTCTATTAATAAATGTATATTATTTTTAGGTCACCAAGCTATAACTGGGGTGAGTATGTCTTCATGAAGAAATATTTGAGCTTATTACATTCATGGATAAAAGTACTCAAAGAAAATTTATGGTATACCTTGGTAATATATAACAAGTAATCCCGCTGCATTAATCACCTAAGTTTTACAACTGATATGTATCGAAATTGGGGTTTACATATTATATAATTCTTATAGAATTTTCTAGTTTACGAGGTCTACTGTGTCATTTATATCTCATAGTAATTTTTTATCATTTGTTTGAAATTGAAGTAGTGAGATAAATAGAACACGCGGCTACCAATCAGCTTTTGAGAAATTAACCACAAATGTTTGAAGTATATTTCACCATCAAGAAGCCTTCTACTCATGAAATATACTCTTTGAGTCAATCTCATCCTGATAGTCCTATCAAACTATCGAGCAAGAGAGTCAATATAGTCTTGCTTGGAGAGCCCAAAGTGGATGCATTTGGTGAGCATTGAACCAAGCTTTGATACAATACACTCTTAACGAAAATATATATAAGAGAACAATAGCTTCTATAGGTCAACTGATTGTTTACTTATCAATTAGGACTCAAATATTGAGAAATTGTATATCGCTAGGTAAATAAGACAATTATTTATTCAGACTAAATAGATGTGACTTTAGGCTAATATAAACCTTTTATCATGTAATGATTGGACACCAATATATATACTGGAATATTTAAAATTCACACTCCGTTCACATTCATTATAATGCATCTACAAACATCAATACCAATTATTATGTTATGGAAGCTCTTACATGTAATTATTACTTATTTATACCTATTACTTTCCCTGGGTTGATCGATTGCGAGAGAGTCTTATTGATCCAAGGACGTAGACAAGTTAGAATGTCGGACATAATATACTTATTACAGAAGGTAAGAATGTACTTATTACACACAATTATCGTTAGATGATTAACCTCAGAGTACATATATTGTTATCTTGTGGAGCTACGCCTTTATGATACATTTAATTATGGAATCTCATTGAATATATCAATAAGGAGTTCAGCCCTAGTTGTATTGATACACGACTTACATTCGAAAACATATAAAATAATAAATATAATATAAATAATATATATATCTATATATAATAATATATAATATATAAACACTTCTCAAAACATGAACTTCAATAGAAAATATAGGTATGTGAGCCAGCTAAGCTAGGATAATATACTAGCTAAGCATCTCACTAACCTACACAAAAGAATGATTATTCTACCTCACACTAAAAATTGTACGAAGAGCGGAGGAGAGAGAGAGAAGGAACGAAGCGACCGATTAGTAGAGATGATACCGAGGAGTTGAGATGCACAGAGAGAGAGGAGGAGAGAGGAGAGGAAAAGACGAGGAGCCAGTAGGAGAGATGAGAGAATGGAAGGAACGCCGATTCTTCAAAGACAACTAAGATAAAAAGAGAGGGAGCTTGTTTTGATTTTAGCAGAGATGCTATGGTCAGTGCTACACTGGAACTTCTTAGCAGTTGTAGCTTTATGCTAACACATAAGGTTACAGTACATTACAACGAAGCGTATTTGTTCTCTTCTAGCTGTTCCTTATTAATTAAAACGTAAGGTTAGAAATGATTTTCTCCATCCATAACTCAACATAGCTTCTTCACATTATACCTGGTTAAATTAAATACTATTATAAATATATTTGTTACAAGATTTTTCAGTGTAATTTTTATCTTATCTTAGAATATCATTTCCGCCTTTATTCATTGGTTGTGTGGATTTTCGAACCAACTTGAAATCTACCTCGGAATCTTCTCCCCAAGTTGTCATTCTATGTTATTTTATGAAATATTCACGTTTAGGCATTTCATGTAAGATGCTTACATACTGATCCACCAACTAGAAGATAGTTTCATGTTTAAAAATTTATCCTACGCCATGCTTCATCCCATTTTGCTATGAGGTGGCAGGAAGTTCTCGTTTCATTGAGAAGCACAACAACGTCCCATTGGCAAGCACATCCACCTCGAGCTAATATATTCTTATTACATCGCATGTGTTTATCCTCTTCATTATGTTCACTCATTACTCATCATCAGTCTCTATGAAAAAAAGAAGAGATTTAGATTTCACTTAATTAATTTATAAAATAGTAAGTTACGTTATTGCTTATCTTGTTTTGACTGTTATGCTTTGCAAAAACTAAACAATCAGAACCAGGGAGCGTAAACGTACGTAGCAAAAGATCAATATTCAAAGACAAAAAATAAAAGAATCTTTACCATATCGTAATAAACATTCAGTTTATGGAGAATTGCTCGTTCATTTTCGCAGTTCCTTTTGTAGTTTTCCTTCTTCAGCTCGACTTCAAGCATAGAGCCTGGCCGACCATTTTCCTTGTTTGTTTTCAAAAAGAAAACTCCTTGTTCTTCTCTGATTCATTCATTTACCCAAAAATGATCAGGAAAGTCCGATCATTCATTGAATATCTTCTATTTTGAGGCAGAACATCTTTTGATTTTTGTTCACTTACAGCTTCTAATTATTTCATATATACATGGTCCTTTTTATGCGTGGAATGATCTCATAAGTTACAAGAAAAAATTCACTTTGGAAACATCTACCGCATCTATTCAACACATGTATTTTGTAAGGAATTCACGAGCTTTTCCCAAGAAAACAAGAACTTCTTGTATGGTAATTTCTTGCTGAATCTCTTAGATTCAATTTCACTAGTAAGTATATCTAAATTGACAGAACAAAGTGGGCAAAGTACTGACGATTGGCAAGGCAATTTACAAAACCGTGGTTAATCTTAGGTGAGTATTGCCGGAATAGCCTACAATAGAAATTTTATCTTTGGTTACTGCTTTCTTAATGGCAGAGGTTGTAAGCCATTCTTTTATATTTTATTTTTAATTCTGGAAAAAATTAATAATAATACATTAATAATAATAATGTGATTAAAAAATAGATTAAAAATTAAACAAAACAAGAGAAATAATAAAAAAGGTCTCTTATAAAATCTAATTTACATGAAAATGATTAATATAAATGATGATGAGGCTTGTTTACAGCTTGGTTTCGATCTAGAAGTAGAAAATTAATAATATATAATAGAAATCTAAATTTAGTTACATAGTATTGCCTATTTTAATTGAGGACATAAATCAATGATGAAAATAATGAAGAGGTTCCGTGAGAATATACGGCCACCAAAACGTCGCTAGTCAAAGTATACTACCGAAAAACGCGTATTTTTGTAACTATGAGCGCACATGACGACGCACGGGTTTCAACATCCCCAAACGTGCTTACAATAATATTTATCATATACCCTTTAAAATCTGGAGAGGCTAATCATTTCGTATGGGTTTCTAGTGGCAAAATTCACAGTTATCTGAAATTGGGGAAAAATAACTCTAATATTATAATATATATTAAATATAATAATATATATAAATATATATATAATATATTTATATATATATTTAATATTAAATAATTATATATAATATATATAATATTATTTATTATATTTAAATAATAATATTAAAATTATATATTCATATATATATCTATATATCTATATATATATATATATATATTTAAATAATATTCATATATATATACTTATATAATATATAATAATATATTCATATATATATATACTATATTATATTATATATCTAATATTAATATAAAAATTCTGAAATTATTTAAAGAAAAAAAACATGAAAAATTAATAATATAAATATATATATTTAAATATTATATAAATTATATTATAATATTATATATATATTAATAATATATAATAAATATATATATTAATATATATAATTTATAATTATCTTATAATTAATATATCATATATATATTATATATATTAATATATATTTTATATATATATATATATTTAATATATATTATAATTATATATATTTAATATATATACCAGTATAATTAATATATATATATATATATATATAAATATATATAATATATATATATATATATAATATATATTATTATTATAGAGAGTTATATATATAATATATATATATATATATAATGATAGAGAGAGTAATATATTATAATATACTAAGGGATATTATATAAAAGAGAGTTATATATATTATATATATATATTATTATTATAAACTATATAATAATTATATATATATATATATTATATAAATAAATATATAATATATATATTTATATATATATTATATATAATAATAATATATTAATATTAATATATAATATATATATAATTATTTATATATATATATATATTAATATATATTATATTATATATAATATTATAATATAATTATTAATTATATTATATATATAATAATATATATAACATATTATACAATATATATATAATATATATATATATATATATAATATATATTATATATATATGAATTATATTAATTATAATATAATAAATTAATATAATTATAATAAATTACATATATTTATTATATTATACTATATTATAATATATATATATTAATATTTATAATATTAATATGTAAATATATATTATATATATAATATACTATATATTATATATTAATATAATATATATAATATATATATATATATTATATTATATATATAATATAAATATTATATATAATATACTATATTAATATAAATTAATATATACTTTCTAATGTATATATATTAATATATATATTACTATATATTATAAATATATTATATTAATATAATATTATATATATAATTATTATAATATATATATAATAATAATATATAATATATATAGATTACATAATTAGGGCGAATTTAAAGAAATCCCTAAACCAACTAAAATATTCTGAAATGAAATGATGAAATCGTTACTAGATCACTGATCTTTTTATTTGTGAATAAAAGTTTTACGTAAAGTTGGTCCAAAACAACGAGTGAAATAAAGGTGATTTTTACGGAGAAGGAAAAAACGGAATATCCGATCTTTTGAGGTAAACAGATCAACCAATGCAATTAAAGAGTCACCGAGCGTATCGAGGTACTTAAGTTGAGAGACCGAGGAAACTCGAGAACTTATACATCCAAAGAGCAACTGTATGTGTAAAGACGTAAAGACGGATTGGTGAAGTGCATCAGGTCTTCACGAAATCGTGGAACACATTGATCACTGGGAATCGAGTTCAGAGAACGATTAATTACCCCAACGCTAAGTATTAATTTACTACGATTAATTTGAATAAAAGATGGTGTTTGAGCCAAAGAATAATTAGGATATAGTCCCTCACTGGAGGTAACGTAGCAAATTAAAGCTGCTAACTCATGTATCATTATTGTTTAAATATAAATAAATGTCGGTTTTTTCACTGCTTTCCAAGATGGAGCACGTTCCGTTGCTTCAAAAGAAAAACGAATATTCTTTTATTTATTAAACCATTGGTTTCTCAGCAAACCAATTCCCTGGTTACAACTGGCTCTCTGTCAACCTTCTTGACTGGAGAAGATCAACTAGACAGAATGAAGCAGGCAGTAAAACTACAGAGGGAGGATTACAAATAACACAAAAGTCTATAGTAGAGGTTGAAATATTCAGTATTAAACTAGTTGTCAGGGAGTAGGAATTATTGTTTGTTGAGAGAAAGAGCAAACCGTGGAGGAGTTCGGGTTTTGCGAATTCTCAAACATAAGAGAAAGCAAAAAATAAAAAAAAAAAACAAAAAAAAAAAAAAAAAATTCTGAAAATTTTAGTTATTAATTTAAACAACCAGCTATCTAATAGAGAATAAAAAGATAATTTTTTTTTTTTGAGTCCTTTGGGCTATATTGAGGTTGCGGACATTTGCACTACATTCTTGCAGCCAAAAAAAAAAAAAAAAAAAATATTGAGATGGGAAGCGCAAGAGATGAAAATTACAAACGAGTGACGATATCTCAAGAGTAGAAAACCGATCAAATAGAACTGCTGATGATGTTGACAAGAGTCCAATAGCTTTGAGCGAAAATCGAAACGAACTTTCGGACTTCAACCAGTAATAAATAGCAGAGAGCAGTGTTGCTGGGTTCTTGGCATTGGGCATTACAAATGAAAAAAGCGAGCACAAGCCAACCACAAGAGACAGTATTTTTTTACATATAATATAGGATAAATTTTAGGAAAAAAAATTGAACCATAAAACAGGACGACGCTAGAACGCATGATCAACGGACAATAAGTAATAAATACAATAATGAGAATACGGATGTACTGAGTATAAAGATGGAAAATTACACCCGTGTATCATGATACTGTCGGAGTGAGATAGAGAGTAGTGCTTTAGAGAGGTTAGGGGAGTGATAGGTAAATAAAACCAGAAAGTGACCAAGAACAAACAACCACAGAAGTACTTAAATATAGTAGAAAATTTACAGCCATAACAACCATCCTACAAATATTATAGAACTCGCGGGGCTGGAAATTTTCCTGCTTCGCCTCCGCTGAATCTTAAGCGGCGTGACCCAAAAGGTGGAGGAAACGCTGTTGGCTGAAATAGACTAGAGGATCGGAGTTAGACAGTAAAGAGAAAACGGAGGGATAGGAGCCAAGTCTTCTCGCGCAGACAGCGTTCTTTATCTATTTTGGCGGAGACACTGTGGATTGGAGGTTTTAGAACGTATCAGATAAGTGCAAGTGTGAAGGACTGGCTCAAGCCCTTAAAATATGGAAAGGAGAAAGTCCAAACCTTCGATGCTTTCATCGAAGATTATGTAAAGATGTATTGACAGAAAAAGAGCTCGGTGATGAAAGTATATAAGAGACCGTTGGGCAGTAGACTTGCGAAACTTTTTGGAGGGTCCATCGTTGAGGACTTATTACAGCATCTACCGGGCCAAATTGAGTTATACAACGATAGTGACAAGACTGAGAAGTTGGTGTAAAGAGGAGAAAGATAATGAGGTTTTAGATTTACAACGGGAGTTTTGGAGAATAGAAATGAAGAGGAATGAGAAGTTGGCAGAGTTTGCCCTAAGGTTGCAAACGACGTATGAGGCAGCCACAAGCGAGGAACAAAGGGACGTGGAGATGCTAAAAAAACAATTTGTAGAATGTTTGCCGAAAAAAATGGCTAGGAGATTTAAAGTCCGGATGGGAGGGGAGAAAGAAAGTACAAAGATTAGATGGAAAGATGTCGTCACTTGGGCTCAAGAAGAAGACAAACTGGAAGAACAAGAAAATGAGGAACCCGAAGCTGCCGCAATTCCAATATGGGCGACGTTACAGGAGAAGACAAGAAAGACAACATATGCCGAATCAGTACGGTAGGCCAGACGAGTGTCCTAACCCAAGGAAAAAGGAAACAAATAAGGGAAATTCAATCTATGACACTCTGGAATACTGGATACACCGGCCACTGTAGCAACAATGGTGGGAGGTTGTTTACTCACGGACGTATTTATGGACAGGAAAACGATATAATGCAGAGATCCTCGAGCTGGAGTATTATGATTTTAGGGATTTAGTAGTTTGGTTGTGTGGTAGCAGGGAGCACTACTGTATTGCCAATTGATGGACATGATAGAGAACCAGGAGCAGGGACAGACGGGAAAATAGTGCCAGGGCTCACGGTGTTGATGAACGCAAATGTTTTGTGTGCGAGGAAAGTGGGCATTTGTGGGAGTCTTGCCCTATGAGGGCAGAAGTGGAAGAACTAAAAAAGAAGAGAAAACCAGTATTCTCGGGAAACGAGAACGCTCCGCCATCATCGGGAGTGGGCCGGAGCCAACCAGAGTAATGGAAGCACAAGCAAGTATCCCGGTTAACCAAGGGTGGTCAATACTGAATCCGGAGGCAAGAGAGTTTGTGACGACGGGCCTTAGCCCTTTACAGCAACGACCAGCAAAAATAAGAAAGACAATAGATGAAACAGCAGATGAAGTAACAACTGGGGTTTATAGAACTAATGGGAGGAATAATTATGGTAGAGATGACAGTATCCAGTTGACCCCATTATTACGGTTTAAAATACAGCTTGATAGTAAGGAAACGCTTGCCATAATGGATTCAGGATCACAATACTGTATTATTGGAGAAAATTTATTAAAAGAGATCGCGAATCCAGAAATAACCAGTAGGTTAATGAAATTGAGAGGTATAGGGGACCCATCTCACTGCACAGAATCCCAGAGAACCGCTACTCTGAGAGTGACCATTGACGGAATTGAGTACGGTCGATTTGAATTTATAGTAGTAAAGTATCTGAAAGAAGGTGTCATCTTGGGAATGCCTTTCCTTACAAAGAATCAGATTAAGTTAAATGTAGCAGAAAAGACGTTTACGCGTTATGGTGAGACGGGCATTATAGAGTATGTACATTTGCCAACTGACCTTGGAAATTGTGTTCGGGTCGTAACTGCACTACCAGTGTACGTTGTGGAAGGTATAGCCATCATAGAGGATGGATGGGTACGGGTGAAAGCATGTTGAAAGTCGGAACAGATCACACCAAGAACGGGTACAGAATGGGAAAACGAACGTTCGGAAGAATTATTGATCGATAACAAAGAAGAAAAGAATAAAAGGGGTTATAATAAAAGATTCAGGATGCTACCGGGATTAGTGAAATGGAAAGATAATCAAGGAGAAGTGTTGGTGAAGAAATTGACCGCCGGAAAAACATATTTGGGGAAGGGTGAGATCCTCGGCACAGCACACTTGATGGTAGATGAGGGTGATTTGGTAAAGTTCGAAGCAAAAACGTGTGCAGTAAATACTATAATACAAGAGCCACCGGAACAACCAGTCATTGAACAAGAGTGGACGAAAGAAAGATTGAGTGATGAAATAGAATTTATGGAAGAGTTAACAACTGAACATCGTGAGAAGATAACAGAAGCATTATGGGACTACCGATCGGTATTTAGCAGAAGTGATGCAGACGTGAGCAGAACATCGATGACACCATACAAAATCAAACTACACGATGACACCCCAATTTACCAAAGAGCAAGAAGGTTCGACCAGAGAACGAATGATGAAATAGAAAGCCAAGTGAGGGAGCTGTGTTTGAGAGACATTGTGGAACCTTGTGCTTCAGAGTGGAGTTTTCCTATAGTTCCGATTAGAAAAAAAGATGGCACATTACGTCTATGTGTAGACTACCGGAGACTTAATAAAGTAACTGAGGCTGACCGATTTCCCATGACCAACATCACCGAAACGATCTTCGGTTGTCATGGAGCTTACTATTTTACAAGTATGGACCTGGTTAAGGGGTATTACCAGATGCAGTTGGAGGAAGATAGCAAAGACTATACTGCATTTTCCACAGTAAGCGGACAATACAGGTTTAAAAGATTGAGCTTTGGACTCAAGAATGGGCCAGCTGCGTTCCAGAGGGAAATGCAACGGATATTAACTGGGTTTCGTAGAGCGCATATAAAAATACTAAGTCGTTAATTTATGTAGAACGATGGCTTTTGATCTCGAAGGATTCGGACGAGCATCTAACCTTAGAGGACAAAACGTGACCATCCATGAAGTGTTCTGTAATGCTCTAATTGTTAAAATATATAAGTGAATAAATGGGAAACTTGGGTACAAAAGAAAGTTAATCAATATTTATGCGACATAGAATAAATAATTGGCAAGACAACCGAGTATACAGCAAAAGCTGCCGAGGTGAGAAAACGTAAAATCATAATCGACACTATTGAGATATTAGTCGAGAAGAAAATGTAGAAGAATTAAGAAGAATAGTGGGTAGAGGTAATAGATTAAAACTTCCAAGTATGGAAATTCATTCGAAATTGTTCGAGTGTAGAGGAGTTTTATGGCAGCACCTCCTTCTTACGTGCCCTATACGGGTGCGCGTAAGCAGAAAAGATTTGATGTATATTTGTAATCGACGGAATAGATACTACAATCATTTGACAGAATTAATATAGGAGGACGATGTAGGATTTAGGTAAGAGATTGGAGCGTACCAGATTATTATCATCACTAATGCGAAGGCATAGTTAGAAGTTGTATTGTTAGATCGCTTTAGTCGAACTCGGTATCGGGCCGGAGCTGGCCTTTGCCAACAGCAGACATGACGAAAGAAAGGGTTTATTTCGTCATATCAGATTCCTCCATTCATTTGCAAAATTGGTGGTTTGTGTTGATACGACATGCTTCTAGCGCTCACGACCATAGCAAGTCAGATTGTTGGCTATAAGAATGGAGGTATAAAAAAGATTTAATGACCTCCGCTCTCCGTCTCGCGCGCACGACTTTCATTCCTTTCTAATAACTGATCCCTTAGACACTTGTTCCTATTTCACGTATACATATTAGAAGGTGGATGTGACTTGTAATTGGTCATGGATTGTTGGTTATGATCTCGGCACGCGAATATAGTTTCTCGCTAAAATCTATCCATATTATCTCTCTAGAAAAGAAAACTTGAAGCTTGCGGAACACCTGGTCAGGTGCCACGAGCAGTAATTGAAGGAGCAGGCGAAGTCGTTGCCCTTCCATTGCGCTCACCAAACGCGGATTCATGTTTTGATTTGAAAATTATTTTTCCAGGTAGGAGTCAGACTCTCTGTTCAAATGTCTATCACAGATTTTGATTGATGAGATAGTTGAATTCGCCGTAATGGTGATTCTTGGTGGCATGGGGCGCACTGCGGGAGTGATTGTTGCCGCAATCGTTCTTACATTAATGCCGGAATTATTGCGTGATGTTTCGAGTTATCGAGTGATTATCTACGCAATCAATCATAATTACTTATAAGAGCACTTGAAAGTAACCTATGGAATAGAAGCGCCCAGTGCCTGAGGAAGTAATATATTAATTGAGGCAGATACCGCGTAATGTTTTTCAAAGTACATATGATATATTGAGCTCATCATAGGAACATTGCTGAGTTCGGTGGACATTTAATATAAGGTTCACCCAAGGCTGATAGAAGAAAGAACTACCTGGAGGATGGTGCACGTTGCAGGTGCTAGGGAAGGTAAGCCATTTTTAAATCTTAAAGACAATTAGGCTAACATTCTGTACCAACTAAATTTAAATATACCATGACTGAGAGAAATACCCAATGCATGTCCTTAGTATGACGAGGAAAAAAATTTTTCAGAATGATCGGCCAGCAAATGGAGCTGGGGAAAACATCTCAAGAGGATAGAAAGAAGCAGTGAGGAATGACGAAACCTAACTATGATTGAGTCATTACATATTATATGGTGTAAAAATAGGTATATAGGAGATAAAATCTGATTGATGAATAAGAAAGAGGCCACATATTTCAGACTTGTAAGCTTGTAAACCCACATTTGTAAAAGAGGGTTTTGCCTGGAATAACGAAGTGTATGGTATAGGGGAGGTAACAAAATGTGCGTTATTATTATTTATAGTACATCATTGAGTGAGTCATAGTATGATTCAAGTATTATAATACAGGCAGCGTACTGTACGTTAAATGATATCTATTACTGACAATTTGTGGACACATACGTAACGTAAGAATACGGCCATAGTGGATAAGTAATATAGTAGAACTTTAATATGGTAGTAAGGACTAACCTAGGGGAGGTGGATTATACAAGAGAAGTGCGATAAGTCACACTAATAAACAGAAATATATATTATATATTAGACAGGTGATCACCTCAGCCATTATGTGGTTGTATAAATGATGAGATAATATATATTCCACATTAGCTATGGCCTCTTGATTGGGAAGCAAAAATAATATATATAATAATATAGCACTATCTTTAGAAACCTGAAGCAATAGTTTATAGATTTTTGGGATCGAAGGAACTAATTTTCGCAATGGTGAGAATTCGAGCAATGTGCACGATCAGCTAATATATCAGTTTATTAACAACCTGGATGGCGGTGAATAATGTACAGAGGTCAACAGAAACAGTGGTCAATATATTTTATGTTAAAATAGGCGCCAGTTATAAAAGATTTCCAATCGATTATATTAATACAAATAGATCAGCAAGCATATAAACAATCTTTGAGAAGAGAGAAGTGTGTGGAGAAATGGGTCACAACAAAATTGAGAAGACCTGATCTAATACTTTAAAAAATACTTAATTACTCAGGTACAGAGATGAGGATTTTGCCTATAAACAAATGGAGAAATTTATGTGAGAAACTGAGGAAATAATATATATATGAGAAACTATATTTATAGGTGCAGTGGGTGGGATTCCAGACAACTTGTACATGTAGCGTGACCGGATACACAGACAAGTCTCTGCACACATAGGGACGAGACAAATTATTAGAATGCGTAAAGTGAAGTATGTGTGGCAATCCAACAAATATACACAGTGGGGGTTGCGAGGGAAGTATGCAGGACTTGCCCGAAGTGCCAGCTAATGAAGATTGAGCATACGGTAGTATACCCACCTATCTGGAAGATTGAAGTGAAGAATCCATTTGAGATGGTTGCCGTGGACGTTATGTCCATGCCAAAAACGAGATTGGGAAATGTAGCATGCCTGGTTGCGATCGATCATTGTAGTAAATGGGCAATGGTGAGGCCACTGAAAAATAAGGTAGCAAAAAGTGTATCAGATGCATTTGAATATCATATGCTACCAAGTTTCATACATGCACCGTACAAGATACTGACCGATAATGGAGTGGAGTTTAGGAGTCGGAGGTTCGAACAGATGTTGAGGAGCTACGGGATTGACCACATTTATAGTAGTCCTTATAAGCCATCAAGTAACGGGGCAGTGGAGCGTGTCAATAGAACGTTTGCAGAGCTAGTGAAGAATGTAGTAGCTGAAGAATTGGATTGGGACATTTGTCTGCCGAGAGTGGTGTTGACATATAACAACACAAAACATACTGAACTGGGGATGTCACCAGCAGAGAAATTAATGACGGAACATCATGAAAGAGGAGTGATGCTACCCATCCCAAGAGAAGAACAAGGAAAGTGGAGAGAGGGACACCCTAATTGGTTACCCTATGCAGTGGGTGTAAAAGTTAAAAGGAAGATTATAAGTGTAGATAGGTCAGTAGACAAGAAGTTGGGAGAAAGATTTGCAGGGCCCTACGTAGTTACCAAAGTTGTATCCGAGGGAATGACGTATGAGATCGAAAGGGAAGGAAAAACCATAAAGGCACATTACTCACATTTGAAAGTTTGGGCAGATCCGCCGCCTTACTTGCTACAGCATTTTCGACAAGAGAACGAAGAAGTAGAATCAGAGACCTCACAAGTAAACTCGCCTGAAGAAATTGATTCTGAGATGGAGACATCGGAATGTGGGCCCCGATCGGGGTTTTTAAGGAACGTTGCAGTACAAATGGAGAAGAACCATTCGGTCAAGTGTAGGAGGAACCAGTCGGTTGAATGTGTACAGGACCAGTCGGTCGAAGATGAGCGTGACCCTTGGGTCAGGGGTGGACACAACCGTCCGGAACAGCGCACAACTTTGTGGAGTAAGAACCAGTCGGTCGTTACGCGGACGGAAAAGAAGAAAGGAGCCCAGTTAAAGAAGGCGTGGCAGATGTTGAAAGAAGTAGCGACAGCAAGCGTCAAAACGAAGAAGGTTGCAGCAGTACAGACGGACGCAGTGGGAGAGAGAGAGAGAGGAGGACGAGGGATAAAGTAAGCTCAATAGCGTTCAGGGAGAGTGACGGTCCCTCACCTATTTGATGCAGTGAAACAATTGGAACTGGTTGAAACAACAATGATAGCACAGATAGTGACGCAAACCAGTGACTTTTGATATCGGAGGTTTGAGAGCGTCGTTAGGTTTCCCGGAGAACAGTTATATATTGGCTGCAATAGAAAGCGACAGGAGTGATTTGGAAGAAGAAACGCCATTTGGCCAATTGGAGGAGGAGTTGCCTGTATCTGGGACTAGAATGTTAGAAATGGAAGAGAGAGCCCTGAACTCAGCAGAAGAATTAGAAACACCAGAACCGACAAGGAAATCCCTATATGAAGAGTTGAGGGAAGTTGGGGAAAGCCCGGAGAACATGAATAAAGGTCAAGAACCAGTGTACGTAGAGAATTGTGAACAAGCTGAGGAAAGCCAATACTCGCCACCACAAACAAGATCACGAGGATCAGTTCCAGAATTGTCTAACGTACAAGGAAAGATTCTAGAGTACGAAAGACGGACAGAAGCAAAAAAGGCGTCAAGGAGGAGGAACCAGTGTAATTATTTTTCTTGTTAGAGATTGGACAACCAATCTCTGAGGGGGAGTCGTACAATAGGGCGATTTAAAGAAATCCCTAAACCAACTAAAATATTCTGAAATGAAGAAAATCGGTACTAGAATCGCGTCTTTTTATATGTGAAAGTTTTACGTAAAGTTGGTCCAAAACAACGAGTGAAATAAAGGTGATTTTTACGGAGAACAAGAAAGCAGATTATCAAAGTTCCAGTTGAAAATCATTAACAAGTTAATTAAAGTCCCGCGTATTCGGGTACTAGTGGGAGACCGGAAACCGAACTTAACATCCAAAGAGCAACTGTTGTGTAAGGACGTAAAGCGGATTGTGAGTGTCAGGCCTTCGAAATCGTGGACATTTGACTGGGACGTCAGGGAACGATTAAATCCCCAACGCAGATTAATTTACAACGTTAATAATTTAGTGGCGTTTGCCAAAGATATTGGATATAGTCCTCACTGGAGGTTAACGACAATTATAGCTGCTCTCATGTACATATTGTAAAATAAAGTGTGGTTTTTCATCGTCTCCAAATAGCTACCGTCCGTTGCCAAGGAACGAATCGTTTATTATTAACCATTTGTTGCTCAGCAACCATCCGGTTACAATATATATATATAAGTATATATTATATATATATATATATATATATATATATATATATAATATATATATAATTAAATATATATATTATATATATATATAAATATATATAATATATATATATACGATATATATAAGCCTTTATATATATATATATATTATATATATAATATATTATATATTATATATATATATATATATATATATATATATATATATTGATATTGATATATATATATAATTGATTCCCAGCTTAGGCTCCAGCTTTCGAAATTTCAAAAGCAATTTAAATTAGAGAGAAAATTAATTAGGGTTAATAAAAGACAATTAAATTTAAATTTTCCAATGATACATGCAATGTCAACAAATATCGTCTATTTGGAACTTATGACAGAAGATAATAATTAATAATAATAATAATAATAATAATAATAATAATAATAATAATAATAATAATAATAATAATAATAATACTTTTTTCATCTATATGAGCGTTTCAAACGCACTTTAAAAGATCTCAGAAACGCAGCGTTTATATAGAAAGTAGAAAAGGCTTGAAGTGTTGTTTGCCTACTTGAGCAGAGCTTTATAATAAGTATATATAGTATATAGTTTGCTGCCATTATATATATATAATATATATGATAATAATAATATAGTATATGATATATAAATATAAGATTATAATAATATATATATATATATATATATATATATATAGTTTGCTGCCACCAAACTTTTATCCCATGAATTTGGTGAGTTCATTATCTACCGCGCAGTAGGATCTTGGTCAGGGGAAATTGTGTTACATGTATTTTCCTAACCAAGTGATGTATAATGGCAAAGAGTATCTAGGCTTAATAGCAAGCCCTGGTTCGGCTCAGCTCATTTGGAAATTCTAGCCACCGTGGACATGGTTTCTCATCCAAATGAGCTGACCGACCCTCTTATGGTAAAAGCATGAGAGAATGTGTGTGATTTTTATATGTTAAAATAAATGGTTATGTTGTATGTGTTGGCAATGTCTTTAGTGATGTGTGGGTATTGAGATTAGTGTAATTCACTATGCCGTAGACTGTAATTAAATATTGTCGAAAATCTCCTACTGACTTCAAATTATTTGTGTCAGTTCAGGTAACCAGATCGAGACTCGAACTCTCGCTCTCGCGAGAGGAAAATTTCTGATCCTAAAGCTACTAAAGATCCTAAACTCATTGAGAAGGGTTCTTTCGACACACCTTTCTCTCTATTCAACTCTCTAACCCCAGACTTAATCGCTATGCTCAATCTTACATGTACTCCACTGGTAAAATCTGGAATACATTCCTATTATCTATTTTCCCAACAACAATTTACGTACTTTCAAACGCCTTGTATCTGGCCATCTCAACCTTTAATTTGATTCCATCTCAGAACTCCTCCAAATTCTGGTACAATTAGGTAGGCCTTTATATATATATATTAATATATATATATATATATATATTATAATATATATATATATATATATATATATATATATATATATATATTATATAATAATATATATATTATATTTATATATATATATATATTATATTATATATATATATATATATATATTATATATAATATATATATATATATATATATATATATATATATATATATATATATATATATATATATATATATATATATATATATATATATATATATATATATATATATATGTGTGTGTGTGGTGTGTGGTGTGGTGTGTGTGTGTGTGTGTGTGTGTGTGTGTGTGTG
>JABUQX010018488.1:2500-7500 GCA_015478945.1 Trachelipus rathkii
TAAGTAGTAGTAAGTAAGTAAGTAAGTAAGTAAGTTAGTAAGTAAATAAGTAAAAAGTAAATTATAAACTAAACAATTAGAAATAATAAAAAGAGACTTTTAAATGAAATGATAAATAAATAAATATAAATCGAATAAATATAAAACTTACCATCTCCAAGGAATAAAATGACATTTTTTGCGCTCTTTGTGTTGAAGCGTCTTGAGAGAGTGTTCTTTAACTCCTCTTGTGCTTCCGAATACCAAAAACTGTTCTCTGAAATATAATAATAATAATAAAAATAATAATAATAATAATAATAATAATAATAATAATAATAATAATAATAATAATAATAATAATATTATAATAAATAATAATAAGTAATAATAAATAATAATAATATAATAATAAAAATAATAATAATAATAATAATAATAATAATAATAATAATAATAAATAATAATAAATGAATAAATTCCTTTAACACTTCTCCCGAATTTCTTAGACTTTCTCCCTCTATGCGGTTTCCTTCTAATTTCCTGACCAATTTTTTTCCCAGCACCTGACGATGTCAATTTTTTTCAGTATTAATAATAATATAATAATAATAATAATAATTAATAATAATAATAATAATAATCATAATAATAATTATAAATAATAATTAAAGACAACCACAAAAATCCCGATAAACAGCATAAAATAAGCTTCTCCATCATCATAACAAGAAAAAATGATTTTTATGAATTGCGCCTAGGGGAATCGTTTGCTCTTAAGGAAACGTAAACCAATGATGAACATAAAATAACGAAATGTCCAATTTTTAAAAACATCTTTAAATGACAAAACAATAAGAATAATAATATAATAATAAATAATATAATAATAATATAATTAATAATAATATAATAATATAATAATATATAATATAATAATAATAATAATAATATAATATAATAATAATAATAATAATAATAATAATAAATTCCAACCTCTTCGGAACAACCATAACAATATTCTTCCGAATAACTACAATACTCCTAAAACAATAACCACAATGTTCTGAACCAACAGTCACAATATCTGTTCGAACAATAACGACAATATCCTCGAGACAAGGGATCCGATATAGTGGTAAGAGCCACATCCTTCGTTTTTGACAATTAAGGAAAGTCGTTGGAAGTGTCGGCAAGTGAAAGCCTTTTTTAACGATTTCTTGGTTCTCTGAAACGGATGCGGCAGGGAACTTGAGATCTGAACGTAACCAAAATTGATGAGTTCTGCCTATTTAGAGGAAGTCAAATTGGAAAGATTTTGTCGTTAACCGCCAGACAACAAAAAGACTGAATATTCTCATGAAACTAACTGTTTTCTAATTGGCCCTGAAGCAGTCCGCCACACCCCGGAAAGAGGGTTTCGCCCAATGGGCAAGACTTAAGATACCCTGAGGAGGAGCTTTCTCCCGGGGTAATAATGCGTATTTGTTTTTAGAAGCAGTCGTTATTAGTCAGTCTGCGTGACGTGTGTTTTTTGATTTCTGATCCAAATTGGACTCTGGTGTTCTAAAATTCAATGTATTCTCCACGGGAGAAATACAAGTAACATTAATGCATGCAAAAATAGATATAATGTTCCTTTAGAATATCTTCGTTGTAAATAAGGTTAAACATGTAAATTGCTAAGTAGTAATAGAATTTTATTTTCTTTCCCACGAAGGAAGAGGTGAATCTTTGTACTGTGATTTTCACTCGCAAACTATTTCGTGTTCATGTAAATATTTGGCAGTCTTTGACCCCACGAACCAAGTGAAATAACTTTTGTGTCCTTTTTCCTTGTACGAAATATCGTATATAAATCACCTAGTTCGGGAAATGAAATTCAGTCTGCGGGTTTTGCCTTTCCACTTTCAAGTTGATTTTTCTGTGTTATCCCTTGTAAATTGTATTCTAGGCTCTAATTAGGCCCAGATATAATGAAGTGTTAAAAATAATGTTTTGTAAATTAGGGCTACCTATATCTCTCTCGTTTGGAGATGAGGAGAGAGAGAGGAGGTGGGTGAACAGGTCATCAGGTTTGTACGTCTGAGTTGAGGTTGACGGAGACTACGAGGGTGAGTGTTAAATTCGTTTTCTTTTTGTTTCTTGCTATGAGAACGAATCTACTGGAAGTGATCAACCCGCTGTGGATTCTCACCTTAGAAAGACCGTACAATAGCTACCTTCCATGGAGTGATTGTATACATTTTTCGTAAACAGATGACCGCATTTAGCACGCCTGACATCAGTCGGATTGCATGTATAGCCCCCCCTCAACGTATACCTTAGGTGTATTGTGCTCTCCCGGGCGTTTAGGTTACATTGTAATTTTAAGAATGAGAATGTGTGTATGCGTCCAATTGAGACCTGACCAACTCTCCGCTAATTAGTAACAGGGAGTCAGATCTAAATACACTCAATTAAAAGTAGAGCCAACAATATCTCTTGCTATCACACTCGAGTTATGTTTGGTTACTAACATTTTGTTAATTGTGCACATTTACACGTTAATAATTTCTTTCACGCTTCCTTCCCCACTTTCTTTTCAATCTGTGCATGACCTCTCTGACTCTTTTATGACTGTTAAAGGGCTCTGATGCACAATATCAGGTGTGGGAGGAGATTCTTGCATGCAATCTCTTCCTGTGGTTAGGTGGATTTCTGCCCCATTTTGGGGCATCTTTCAACTTCAATTTCGAATAGAGTGTGGTGTTGTATGAGGGTTCACATCTCATCACGCATCATCTCTCCCTCTGCATATATATTTGCGTTTATCGACGCCTCTCCCTACATATATATCTATGTTTACCGATGTTCCACATCACAATCCGTATCCTACAACACTTTGGCCAAAACTCTCCTTCAACCCTTTAATTGCATGAAAATAAAGGAAGGGTTATTGTGTGGGTTTTGGGAATCCTAAATCCGCGAAATTTTTACTTCGATAACCCGTTATTGCAAGCTTGAAGGCATACAATAATTTCACAGTTTATATACATCGAAGCATGCATTAGTGGGTTTATTTTTACTCTTGTTCGCAGTACAAATGTTCTGAACCCATGAAAATCTTTTTGGCTGTAAAGAGACTAATTGGCTGGGCTTCCAAAGAAGAACTAGTGCGATAAACTCCTTGAACATATATATGCAATTGCATATATATATGTTCAAGGAGTTTATCGCACTAGTCTTTTTGGAAGCCCACAATATTGAATTGCAATTGCAAAAAGATATATTGCTTCAGACTTCTGGTTGCCGAAGGACCAACTATCCTAATTTCCGTGAAGACGTTTAGTTTCGATAACTCTTTATTGCAAGCTTGAGGGCATACAATAATTTCACGGATCTAGGATTCCCAAAACCCACACAATAACCCTTCCTTTATTTTCATGCAATTAAAGGGTTGAAGGAGAGTTTTGGCCAAAAGTGTTATAGAGTACTTCTTCTGAATTGAAATCATCGGTAAACATGGATACGTATTGTGATGTAGAACATCAGTAAATATGGATATATATGTAATGGAGACACGAATGATTGGGGAGGAATCAGTCATTTACGTATTTTACTCTCTATTTAGAAATTGATATTGAAAGATGCCCCGAGAAGGGGCAGAAATCCACCTAGCCACAGGAAGAGATTGCATGCAAGAATCTCCTCCCACACCTGATATTGTGCATCAGAGCCCTTTAACAGTCATAAAAGAGTCAGAGAGGTCATGCACAGATTGAAAAGAAAGTGGGGAAGGAAGCGTGAAAGAAATTATTAACGTGTAAATGTGCACAATTAACAAAATGTTAGTAACCAAACATAACTCGAGTGTGATAGCAAGAGATATTGTTGGCTCTAAATCTAATTGGTTGTGGTTAGATCTGACTCCCTGTTACTAATTAGCGGATAGTTGGTCAGATTTCAATTGCACGCATACACACATTCTCATCCTTAAAATTACAATGTAACCTAAACGCCCGGGAGAGCACAATACACCTAAGGTATACGTTGAGGGGGGGCTATACATGCAATCCGACTGATGTCAGGCGTGCTAAATGCGGTCATCTGTTTACGAAAAATGTATACAATCACTCCATGGAAGGTAGCTATTGTACGGTCTTTCTAAGGTGAGAATCCACAGCGGGTTGATCACTTCCAGTAGATTCGTTCTCATAGCAAGAAACAAAAAGAAAAGGAATTTAACACTCACCCTCGTAGTCTCCGTCAACCTCAACTCAGACGTACAAACCTGATGACCTGTTCACCCACCTCCTCTCTCTCTCCTCATCTCCAAACGAGAGAGGTGAAGATGCCGCGATGATTATAATTGAACAAAAAGAGTAACGTAATTTTAAACACTATTATCATGCATGAATACTAGACAAGATACATAAATGCTGAAGGTTTCCCGATCTTTCAACTTGAAAGTGGAAAGGCAAAACCCGCAGACTGAATTTCATTTCCCGAACTAGGTGATTTATATACGATATTTCGTACAAGGAAAAAGGACACAAAAGTTATTTCACTTGGTTCGTGGGGTCAAAGACTGCCAAATATTTACATGAACACGAAATAGTTTGCGAGTGAAAATCACAGTACAAAGATTCACCTCTTCCTTCGTGGGAAAGAAAATAAAATTCTATTACTACTTAGCAATTTACATGTTTAACCTTATTTACAACGAAGATATTCTAAAGGAACATTATATCTATTTTTGCATGCATTAATGTTACTTGTATTTCTCCCGTGGAGAATACATTGAATTTTAGAACACCAGAGTCCAATTTGGATCAGAAATCAAAAAACACACGTCACGCAGACTGACTAATAACGACTGCTTCTAAAAACAAATACGCCTTATTACCCCGGGAGAAAGCTCCTCCTCAGGGTATCTTAAGTCTTGCCCATTGGGCGAAACCCTCTTTCCGGGGTGTGGCGGACTGCTTCAGGGCCAATTAGAAAACAGTTAGTTTCATGAGAATATTCAGTCTTTTTGT